>JAPTGZ010000002.1:15852958-15865017 GCA_029814645.1 Fowleria isostigma | reverse complement strand
ATTTCGCCAGTTCATCGCAGGGCTGACATATAGAGACAAGCAACCACTCTCACATTCACACCTATGGACAATTTAGAATCATCAATTAACCTATCAGTGCATATCTTTGGAAATGAGGAAGAAAATCACCGAAGACAAAGACGAAAATCACCAAAAATAAAAAAGAAAAATCAACAAAAACAAAGAAGAAAATCAACAAAAACAAAGAAAATCTCCAAAAACAAGGAAGACAATCGCTAAAAATGAGGAAGAAAATCACCAAAAACGAAAAAGAAAATCACCATAAACAAAGACAAAAGTTACCAAAAACAAAGAAAAAAATCACTGAAAATGAGGAAGAAAATCACAGAAAAATAGACAAAAATCACCAAAAATAAAGAAGAAAATCAACAAAAACAAAGAAGAAAATCTCTAAAAACAAGGAAGACAATTGCTAAAAATGAAGAAGAAAATAATCGAAAATGAAGAAGAATATCACCAAAAACAAAGAAGAAAATCACTGAAAATGAAGAAAATCACAGACAATTAGAATAAAATCACCAAAAACGAAGAAGAAAATCGCAACATATATCACAGGACAATTAAGACACATCGCAATGTCAGTTTTTTTCCAATATCGTTTCAGCCCTAACGTCCAGGTACTCTAAAGGCAGTAGTATCCTGTAATAGAACAGGTGGTTGGGAATAGTATGTGGTACCCAAGTCCAGCCAGTACCACATCAAAGAAATGTGGTATTTGACACCACAGCTTTAGAGGATATGAACTATTCCATGCACTATAAATGAGGATAGAGGAGAAAAAGAGTGTAAGTCCTGAGCTACTGTAGAAACACATGGCATATGATAATACACCTGTGAAACAGCGTCATAATAAGGGTTAGCATTAAGCATATTGTGGATAAGTTAAGCCATCAACAAAACAATGCAAGTCAATGCAATGTCTCCCAAACATATGAAACCATACTGTGTGTGTGTTTCCGTATTGTGCGTGGAGAACCCATCAGAAATTAAATCAACTAGTAAGTGCAGACAGCTGAGATCGCACCACGCTCTCACGACACTCTGAAATGACCCCCTACAGTGTGCAAATCACTCTTCAAATTTCTAATTATCCTCTCAAGAACAAAGAGTTTCCCTATGTACAAAAAAAAAAAAAAATCTGCAGTGGTGAAATTAGAGAGAACCCAGTTGCAGAAGTGGCAGATATTTTCGATGATTGTACCAATTAATTCCATAACGCTACACAAACTGTAGGCTGGAGGTGATTTATCTGCACACTCTTGCTGATTTATGCAGAGATGAGTTTCATTTTTCAAGAAGAAAAGAGAAATGCAATGGCAAGCAATTCTTTGAAAGAACATTCTATTTTCAAACTCATAAAGTTGCCGTTTTGTTCCGAGCTTTTGTTGCTGGCATCTTTTACAGTACAATAGATGTATAAAACCTTTTGAAAAGTGTCAGTGTACACCTTCACAAATGTGTGTGTACAGTATGTTTGTCTTTTTTTTATTTGCCGTCGGCTGGAAAGTGCTAAAACACTAGGGCAATTTTGCAGCGATCTTAAATCCTAGAGCAGATAGGGTGACTTTTGTAGGGTAGGAAAAGTTGATAAATGCTTTTATTAGAAGCATAAAAGTAGAAACAAATACCTGAGAATGTGGACTAATGCACAGATTTCCTTCTTGTAAATTGTTTTAAAAAGTACACATATTTTCAGACTGAAGCAGGGGACAAATTTCCGACATCATGTTTAGTGTCTATTTTTCAGTGAAGACAAACTTAAAATGCACAACATCGTTTAATCAATACGGAATTCTAATCAGATATTTCTGAATTATGTATGTACCACTGTGGGGCCATAACAGATATGGCTATCTGGATATGGATATCTTGGAGGTTAACAGATGGTGTCATAAAATGTAATAGGCATCACTCTTAAAATATACCCAGACACTGAGGACATTTATGTCTCCAAAAAAAGCTTTTCACTGCCTCTGAGGAAGAACGGTGAATATCAACTCGGATGTCAGCTTGCAAGGGTAAAAAACTAGCTAACTTGTTCACTTGTGACTTTCCAACACATTGCCATAATATTTAGGCCAGATTTAACAGTGGAATAAAAGACTTTGTAAGAGGATCCAGTGAGTAAAATAAAAATAAAAGGACAAATATAAATGTAAGTCGGCTAAGACAATTACTTCTTATGATTTGAGATAAAGAAAATTTATGCCAATAGTTTTGAAGATTATGTCATTTTATAATTTTTTTTAAATTTAGTCTTTCGTTGTTGGACCTGGAGGTTCGATGACAGAGGTTTTTAGAGAGAGTCATCCTTATTCTGGGTAACTGGAAGAGCCCACGTAGGCCAGAGTATCTTAAACTCATGACAGAGACTGCTGCCTTTGAAAACAGGATTGCCAGGGTGAATAAGGCTCCAAAACAAAAATAGCTGAATATGGCAAATGTTTATGAGTCATATTACAGGGGCAATTTAACTTTTTCCCCCAGAAAGACAACATTTGACGAGCCCCTGTACCCTTAATTACAAATCAGGTTTTGTTTTTCAAATGTAACAGATGCTGTGATTGGTGGCGGTGACCACAACCCTTATTGGGCCAAGCAACGTGATTAAATAATACATTTTCTTATTTTTTTCTTCATTTTTTTATTGTCTTTTATTTATTTTTAATTAATCTATTCATTTTTTAATTTGTGTTTATTTTTAATTTAAATTATTTTTAATTTTTGCTATTTTTTATTTTTATTTAAAATATAATAATAATAATAATGATAATAATACATTTTCACTTTTTTTTTTATGAAGTTTGCCAAAGTAGTAAGAATTGTAGCCCCCAGAAAAAGAAACAACACACTGGAAAAACAAAATGTTCCATGGCTAGCCCGAGTAACATATGTGTGGGTTGTTCATAGTAAGTGTCCAAGAGGGAAAGAGTTCAAGCTTTGTCACAACTTGACAATTTAGGACAGTGTTTTTCAACCTTGGAGTCTGACCCAAGGTGGGGTCGCCTGAAATTTTTATTTTTATTTTTTAAATTTTTTTAATTACTAATACAACTAAACTAAATAATAACTGACTGAAAATGTGTTAAAACCAAACAAATAAAAACTTAAATGACAAAAAAAAAAAGAAAAAGGAGAGTGAGAGAGTCATCCTCCTCTATATGTTTATTTTTTATTTTTTTTATTTTTTTGTTGTTGTTTTCTGAAGCAACATCCTCAATGTATTTTCTGGTCTGGTCATATAAGACTTTTAGAGGTCTTGTGTCAAGCTTTCATCCAATCCTTTCTTGCAGGATCTTGATTGTCGAGGTAGAAAATCAGACTGCTATTTTCCCATTGTTCTGAGGTGATTAACTTGCCCGTGTTTAAGTATGTCTACATCTAAAAAAATTCAGAATGGCAGGGTTTGATTGGGATTGCAAAAAGCATTATCCAGCATTACAAAGAGAACACAGAGGATCAATTATAGATGATTCCCTAAGATAAGGAGCTATTTTCACATCAAAAAAAAAGACAAGAGTTGGAAAAAAAAAAAAAAGAAATTAATCTCTCCCAAGGACTGAACTCAGACAGAGTTTGTCCAGTTGATGTGTACGGCGTCTCAGTTCTAACTGGAGTATCATTCATCTGTGTGGTGTTAAGTCATTTGAGTTTAACTGCAAGACACATTTCACACTTTTTGCCTCTGGTAGACAAGACTTCTAGGCCAAACTGTCTTGGGAGGAAACTGTATATATCTTGCGAGGCGATTCGATGCTCATATGAGTTTGAAGGCTCTGAATAGAAGATGGACAGATGGATATGGTCCTTTGTGCTGCTGTTAATTGACTGCAATGCAGACTGTCGACAGAAGAGGCAAAGATATGAAGACCGATGGATGCAGAGTGCTGGTTAGTGTTACTAATAAAAAAAAAACAAAAAACGTTTGTGCCAAGGGAGTACTTTAGTTTGACACTTCTGAATTGTATGTGTTTTAATTGTGTACTCTATATAATTTGAAGTGTGCCAACAGAAAAACACATTTGTAAACTTTAAGTAGGCATTTCAATCATAAAGTGTACAATGTAGTTCAATTACATTAAGATCTTTAACTTCCAAAACAGAACAGATGGCTATTTGAAAGGGGTTATATGTCGTATCGATGTACCGAACTGTCAACAGCTGGAGGAAGTCGCATAGTAGAACACACTACTGTGATAAAACTACCAGCTATCAACACTATGTATACGCAGACACTATCGCTGACTGAATAAAGTATAAACTTCATCGTTTACACACATCTGTAATATACTATCATTAGGTTTCCATACACAAAAACTCATAAGCACTATTCAAACTGAATTAGTTTTACGTAGGGACATGGGGTAACATCACTTTACCACAGGATGTTGGTAATATTAAATGGCCGATTCGCACGGGATAAGAAATGTCAGTAAAACTACAAGTAGTGTACATGACATTGCTTCCTTTTATCACTGCCAAGAACATTAATGTTGTCCATCAATTAGATGATTAAGCTACATTTGTTTTACTAGCCACATAGCCCTGCTACAGTGCTTATCTTACCTAAAGCAATCAGAAGTCCTGTGCTTCTAAAAAAGTACTTTGGACCTTCTTTTGAGTCTGAATCCTATTTGTCGTACACTGATACCGACACTACACGACGCAGATACACTTGTCTGACAGCCTTCTGAAAAACTGAGTGCTTCTTCAAGAGCCTCCGTGCTTAAACTGCTGTGAAAAACCACTTGTAAACAAGATATGATGGAACATCTACACCTATATTACCTACTGGCCTATTCAGACTGGATTACTTTTACCTGGGGTCATTTTGCCTGATCCTTTTACAGAAGGTAAAAGTCACGGGAATCTTTAATGACATTGTGCGGTAATGACACGGCGCATTTGGACGTGACTAAAATTTCCGCCAGTTATTACTTTGCCCCACGTCCCTACATAAAAAGTAATCCGAATAGAGCTTTAGCTGCTTAGTTTGACAGTTGGTCCAAACAGGGTGTGATTTGTTGGAGGGGATGATGGGGATCAACTAGAGGAGGATCTATGTATGACAGAATACTCCAAATATAACACTAGCTGCCTATTTGAAGTTTGGAATTATATAAGCCAATAACTTGTGGCCAAATTCAAAATGCGGCAAAATTTATTACAAAATGCGTTGGGACATTTTATTACAAAATGTGGCAGTTTATTACAAAATGTAGCTTTATCACAAAATGAAATGAAAATGTTATTGCATTTTGGATGTTTATTACAAAATGCACCATTGTTAGAAAATGTGGTTCAACAAGCCCTAGTTGTAACATTATTAGCTCTAACATGCCCCCTTTGATAAAATAACAGACGAAACACTGACAACAGGGATTGAGGGCTCTTTAAATGTAGTCCTGTGTGCAAGAGCACCACTTCACTGCTCCACAGAACTGACATTGTTTTTCAGTTCAGTACTTTATCACGCTGGGCATTAGGACAAGCATTCAAAAGGACAAGCAGGGTCACATTAGCCCGCACAGTAACTTCAAAGCTCATAAAAAGTCCGTTAATAGTGTTCTACGGAACCCTGGGTACTCCGCCACGAGCATTTAACAGAGAAAAGCTGGCGAGATTGAATCCGACTCAAATCTGTGTGGCGGAGAAGCGAGATCATTACAACGGCCCACACCTGCACTATCCAGAAACAGACAGGAACTCCGGAGTCAGCAAATATCTTCCACCGCCACATAAAAGACCCCACAAGAAAATGACCCGGGGAAAATGTCTGATTTGTACCATGAAGACTTCACATAATGAAAAGTTAGGAGCCCGGTTCAATTTCGGTTAAATATGTCTTAGGGATCTGAGAGCGAGCAGATCTAATATGAAAGTCACTGTTGGGATTTGGCAGAGTCATAGTGTTATGCTAAGGGCTAAACATAAGGAACTCAAAAGCAGAGGTCGTGGAAGTCTGCTGGTCAAAATCAGTTTTCTATTTTTATGCTAGAAAGTCTATTGAAGGCACCCAAGTTAAATCAAAGAAAGTGAGATAAAACTCTAGAGGTAGAGAGTTGTTGAAATGTAGGAGTTCAGGTTATGATACGTTATGTAGAAAGAAAGTGTTATACAAACATTAATTGAGTTTTGATTTTAAAGTGAAACAAAAAAAAAGTCTATTCTGGTGTTAAATATGGGTGATTCTCTTTTTGTTTCATGTCCCTATGTTTCACTTACCCGGATTTTTTTTAATAAAGTTAGAATACACACACATATATATGAAGTTAATTATATTATTAATAATTAATTACAACAATAATAATTATTGCTCTCTTTAGAATTCCCACCCAAATTCTTCAGTTGCTCTAGATGTAGCTCTTTAACTGATCAACATTAAGCTAACTAACCCTTCAATACATTAACACACTGTTAAAAACTAAACCTAATATATATATACTTTTTAATTCTACTGAATAAACATTTCCCATAATTTATCATAACAGGGTAGAACTTTAAGAGTTACCCATATAGGTGGAACATGATTAAGACTAAAAAAAAACAAAAACAACGAAGGTGAGTGACAGTTAAAGCTTATTTTAGTTTTCAGTCAAATTTCTACCAAAAACAAATGTCACTTTCTGTAAATGGCTTTTATGGAATTTTAGGTTTTTTTTACAGGCAACTAGGTACAGTCTAACAGCATGGGATATTATTACTGGGACATGTACAAAATGAAGAAAATAGTCAATAAGAAATACAGTTTAACCATTTGTATTGTCTAGCCCTAAATAAAAAAAATAAATAAAAATACAGTTTCAATCATAAAATAAAGTTTAGTTTAGTCGATCAAATTATATAAGAAAAAAGTTTTAGAATTGTATGATTTATACTTGTGGAGGAAGTTGACTGCATGACACTGTGGGACACATGAAATTGAGCATGTGTATCACCAAAAAGGTGTAAAATACAAAATCCATTTGATTTATGTTTAAATGATGACAAGCACTTAAACCCATAATGAAATGACTTATATTAAATATCTGGTACATTTTAGAAAAAATCAGGGTAAGTGAAACATGAGGATATGAACGTTAGAGAATCACCCTCAAATCAGTTTATACTTTACAAGGACATCGTCACAGCTTTCATGAGTGAAACAATAAAGATAAAACTGCATTAGAGGGCCCGGGATTTCTGTCCTACTAAATGAGAAAATAAGAGTCTTTTAATTTTCTGTAAGTTAGCATCTCATTTAATGTCACTGGGTTAAGAAATTAATGAAAAGTGGCTACTCAATCTGACACTTCTAAATTAAGAAGCGAGTATCCAAATGACAAAATTAAAAAGGGGGAAAATTAAGTTGAAGATAAATAATTGGCTGGGGAAATTCTGACAGAAAGAAGTGGAAAACATGGCAGCTGAGGAGAAGAGAGTGGAACCAGAATAGTGCAGTGGGTGCTTCAGGCAATGCCATCTGTGGGTGGACCTGCAAAGGCTGCATGCCACACACCTGTGTGGGACTGCTGGGAGATAAGACCCACAGCACAATGGCCCTGTGGCCACCTGCGTTGCCAAACAGGTGTGCAGCCCAGCCAATTAAACTATTAGACAAACACAGGCCTCTGGGAGCAAATTAGCAGGCTGCCCAAACATCACAGGCAAAACAAAAAGCAATGGTAAGCACTCACTGTGAAGAACAATACTTTGATGGTAATACTCTCATTTTAGTGCAGAGAATTAAGTTTAATGCTCGATGAGACAGACAATTATTTTGAGTTAGTCATTACATAAGTATTAAGAAGTTGGACGGAGAGAATGAACGGCATGTTTGAAGACAGACCGCATGTACCTCAGCTCTAGGGATGGAGCAATTACCGGTATAATAATAAACCGCGGTAAAATTCCCATCCGGTAGTACTACCGTTTCAAATTTGAATTATCATTAACCTTTGTGACAGTTCCCAAACACATTTTTCTCTATATTTAACCATCCTCAAGTGGGGTTTTTTGGCATTTATTGTAATGTTATCTTCTGTAGTTTGTGTTTTTTAAGTGACAATAGGGTATTTTCCAACATTTAATTTACTAATCATGCAGATGTTCATAAAAGTTTAGAGTAAAATTGAGGATTATTGTATCAAAAACAGAAAACAACTGAAGAAAAAGTGACTTTTTCAGCAAAATCTCTCATTGACTGAACATACATCCACTGTCATTGATCCAACTCCATGAATTTCACTTGTGAATTATTGTTGTAGAATATGACAGTGTTTCCATGGTAACTACAGAGCCTCTGAATGTCCAAATACGTCATATCTGATGACCATGAAGAGATGAATAATTGTATTTTACACCAATTATTTACATGGGTTACTGGATCAACAGGAATGAAACAGTTTATATGAGTAGATGGTTTTAGTAGATGGTGGATGTTTGGGTCTTTATGGGTTAAAAAGGTTAAATATAGAAAAAAAATACTTGGGAACTGACATAAAAGTAGTGCTGGGTCTTTATGGGTTAAAACCGTGTGTAATCACCACACTTTGAAAGACTCTCGGTGATTCTGCTCATTTCCTGGAGAAACAGCAGCACTCCCGGTGCACATGCACAGTGTTTACAATGTTTGGCCTCTGAAAACATGGCCAAAGGCGCCCGCAACAACAGCACCACGGAGATTTTTCACCCCACTAAATGGACAAAGTCTGACTTTTGGACGTTTTTTGGATTTTTAAAAGATGCTGAGGGGAACCTAATTGAAGATGGTCAACCTGTCTGCAGACAATGCAGAAAAAAAGTCTCTGTGATGACGACCTCTGATGGCCATAAGGTGCTATCTTTAATGCACATTTGTATGTTTGATGTTTACATGTTAATATTATAATGTTTCTGCCAACACAAAATACTGTAATTTTATCAGTTTTTTTTCTAAATAAAACTTGACTTAAAATATTTTAGTGTGTGCATAAGTACTTTTTGAACAGTTTGGGCCCATTTCAACAATAATGTAATAATAATAATAATAATAATAAGGATTAGGATATAAAGAAATGGTTTTAAAACAATATAGAGATGAAGGTCGTGGTTTTTTTCCCTTCTTATTTATTTTTCTTATTTTCTTTTTGTATTTTTTCCTTTTCTCTTACTTTTCTTTCTTCTTATTATTATTATTATTATGTGTGTTTTGTTCTTTGATCTTCATTTACTTTTTATTTTCTTTATTGACAAAATTTATTAGATATATTTACATTTATTTTCAGTTTTTATAGAATTAGTCATTCCTGTACTTATAATCTGTTGTGTTGAATTAGTATTGTTTTCCCTTTATTGGGTGCAATTGTGTTCTGTATGTTGTGTTAAAGTTAATTTTGTTGTACTAATGCATGTTTACAGCTAATTTATCTGATATAATTGCAACCATACAAGTTTAGGTAGTGAACCTGGGGGTGGGAGTAAATAAGTTTTACTTTTTCCTCACTCCTTTTCAGGCTACTAGTATTTTAATAGTGAATTGTCATATATACTCATTTATTACATATATTATACATGTAATGTTTACAACCAATGTATATTTTTCTATGTATATTTCGATATGCATATTGTTTGTGTAAATTTAGCTATGTATATAGTGTTTGCAGCAAATCTTTATGAATGTCTGTGTACATATAAAGGAATTATATATAAGTATTGTACATGGAGTGCACAGGCTCGAAATAAACAATAAAATGAAAAATAAAATTAAATGAATGATGACAACCGTGATAATTTTGGTCACAATAACCATGATGTGACATTTTCATATGCTTACATCTCCACACAGCTTAAACGCTCATATTTTGTCATCATGTAAGACGTTCGAAGAGGTTACAGCAGGGGTGTCAAACTGATGTTAGTTCAGGGGCCACATACAGCCCAATATGACCTGAAGTGGGCCGGATCATTAAAACGATAACATAATAATAAATAATATCAATTCTGAAATCTGTATGTCTAACTTCTACGTTTTATTGTGAAAAAAGTAAAAATATATGACCAAAATGCTTACATCTACAAACTATCCTTTAAAAAAATGTGAAAAACGTGAAAAACCATAAATAAAATGGAATTTAATAAGAAAAAAAGTGCAACTTTAATAATTTATGCTATTATTTTACCTCAGCTTCTCATTTTCACATATTTGTTGCAGCTTACAGATCACAGTGGATCTACAAATACACAAAACATTTAATAACATGTTAAAATTTAACTTTAGTTTTGCGAAAGGATAGTCTATAAATGTAACCATTTTTGTGAAATTTTATTTTTTTTAATATCAAAACAATGAGAAAAAGTATGTTTCATTATTTATAGTTTATTATGATAGTATTTTACTGGTCTGACCCATTTTAGATCCAATTGAGTTAAAAATATTTTTAGCATCCTTGATTGTTCATATCCTCAGTGTAATTTTTGTATTTCACTAAATGATCTCGCGGACCGGATTGGACCTTTTAGCGGGCCGATTTTGGCCCCCGGGCCGCATGTTTGACACCCCTGGGTTACAGCATCGAGTGTCCTGCATGTCACAAAACACCATTTTCAACCAGACACCATACAAATGACCATTATATACTGCCGAAATACAAACACTGAGATAAGACAGAATTCTGACATCTCCCAGAATATTCTCTCCTTGCACTACATGCACAGTTCAAGTCGTAAACATGGGAAAATCTAATCTCCAACCACCAGACCGATTATGTGGCATGTCTCTCGTCAAGAATGGATGTTTCAATTTTTTACAAAATAAAAAACAGTGGCAAGTAATCAGCTCTTGGCCATGTATCAGTATTTTGTGGGAATAGGAGTTTGTCTCTGTAATAAAAAAAAAAGAAAAAAAAACAAAACTATTTGAGAAACAGCTACCAGGACGTTTTCATGGGGATAAGTAGTCAGCTAGGGCGGTCTGGGGGCATGCCCACAGGCAAAACATTTTAACCGGAAAGGCCCAAATATGGTGGACTCGAGTGTATTGTGATCCAAAACGATCGTATTTTACACACTGATTGTAATGATTTTATATATTAATGTGTTGGCTTATTATAGTGGGTGAATAATTGTAAAAATAAACCATGTTTCTTATGCATTTTACTCCCCGTAGCCTGTAAACATTTATAAATATTTAAAACCAAGCCTATTTGCTAAGAGGAATCATTAGACCTTTTTGATGTATTTATTCATTGACATTTTCGCTGTATGATGATGTTAATGTGTGTTTGGTCAATGTTTAAAGAGCAGTGTGTTTTAATCCTATGCCGTCTTATCTAGGATATATTATTTATGGATTACATCATATTTAATTTTGAAAACAAGATTTAAACAGCGGTATGTCTCCAAGGACATTTTAAACAGTAAAATAACCATCATTTTCACCATATAACAAAGGCCTTACTTTAACAACACTGCCTTTTTCATTGTAGAAATAGCTACGGTTTAAAAAATATGGTGCAGAAAAGAATAATTCACTTGTATATTCATTAAACCCTTAATCATTGATGTTTTTTTTTTTTTAACATTTACAGGGCAATTCTTTCAAATGATTTGTCATCAATTATTTGCTAATATTTGTACAGTACAGTTATCTGTGCTCTCTAGTCGGCAGGACACAACCTCTCCGCTGAGCGTACACCCACATAAACACAATTATACAGAACATGTGGGGGCGAGACACATACACACACATAGACACATGTACTGCCGTCAGCGTCCGTATGTCATACAAATACAAATAAACATGTTTACCTGCAAAGTTCTCTCGACGCTCACATTGTATGGAAGTGGAGGTGAGTGACATTAGTAGATCACAGCAATACTAAATGGAATCAAAGTGAATAAAAAAAAAAAAAAGTAGCACATTGGACATCAATGGGGAGTCAGCTCTAGGGCCGCACGATATTGGCAAAAATTTAAGATATGCGATATGGGTGTACAGCGTTGTTATACTATATAATAATAGTGTGATATTTCTCATTCACCAAAAGCAGTGTTTCTAAAATGATGGGGCAGGCCAGGGG
>JAPTGZ010000002.1:15804286-15816814 GCA_029814645.1 Fowleria isostigma | reverse complement strand
CCCCCCCCCCCCCCCCCCCCCCCCCCCCCGCAAGCGGGAGGTAGAATTCGGGCCGGCTGCACGAGAGGCCGGGATTTGATTCCCAGCCGGCCCCAAGCCCAGTTGTCAGGAAGGGCATTCTGATATAAAAAATATGTGCAAAATCATCATGCAAATCAATGGTGTGATGACCCCTAAAGGGAGCAGCTGAAACAGAAATCAACAATTTTAACTTGTGCAATACCTCACATTGATTATGCCTGATTACTTCACAGTGCAATCCACAGAAATACAGAATTGCAACCTGCTTATTTTTATTTTACCTCTGCTTCTCTGAAAAAAGACATTAAAAAAAGTAAAAATTTACAATTTCTGATGGCCTTTTGTTGTTGATTTTCTAGTTCCTCACTTGAATTTTTTTCATTTCATAACACAAGTGCAAGACTCCGATGATTAACATGCAAAAAGGTGCATTCAACTTGCTATGCACCACTGACAGCAATAATGTCTTGCCATGGACGCAAAATCCCAGGGGTTTAATCACCTCAATACAAAGAGTCTGAAGAAAGAGTGCATCCTCATTCTGAGCAGGAGTAACATTAGCTCAGTCAGGCTAAGACAAGCATCACATTCATGGACCAACAATGGAATCAAGCGCTGTGGTAAATTGGCCTGTATAAGCCCCATAAACCATTTCAGATAATGCACAACTGGTTAGTGGGCAGACATAATGAGGTTTATCGCATTGTAAATGCACACAATTGGCCCGGTTTGGTAAAATACGACAAATGCACTTGGGCACTGGGGTGTGAACCTCTTTAAGCGTATCTAAGAATTGTGGAAGCAGTAAGCTCAGTGTGTGCTTTAGCTAAAAAGCTATCATTATCCAACATGCGAGAGGATTTAAAAACTTGAAGTAATTTATTATCAAGTGCATACCTCAATCAAAAGTCAAGGACCCTGCCATCCTCTCTCTGCTCTTTGTGCCTGGTATTGACAACATTTCCCATTTTTAATGAAGACTTCCCTAATTCCCCAGGATCTGAAGGAGCTTTACTCTATTTCGCCTGCTGAGGGCTTGGTGCCGGCATCAGTAAAAAGAATGCTGCTTCCCAAGTGACAACCTGAGAATGCACTCGGACTCCTTAATGTAGATCCCTGACTGGAACAATGAAGTAATTGACAACAACTATGCTACGGAGCTTTTTGGTCCTGCCTCCATTTGAATGTGATGACAATAACAACTGAAATAAAAAAGAAAAAACAAACACAATGGCAGTTGAACTAGTGAGTGCATAATAATGCCGTACTTGGCAAGATTTCTGCCCTAGCAACAACATCAGAAACATCCAGGCCAATTAGTTAGAGTGCAGGACTTGACCTTCAAGGTGTTTTCACTGTAGTTGTTTGTTGACAAAAACAAGGACAAATTTGTTCATTTGAGATTTAGAAGACTGGGGAGAAGAATTCATGTCCAATCTTAAATATTAAATTAAATGAAGGTGCATTTGTTAATTCAGGGCTAACCACAACAGTATAAACTGGTGTAGGATCAAAATTAAACAGAGAGGAAACAGAACAAAGCAATATTTTTTCAATTCACAAGTATGGTTTGAGCAACTGGTATTTTGAGGAATTATTAAACAACATTTGGGGAAAAAAATAGAAGGAACTGAAAAGCAAATAAAGAGAAGATAGTGTGGGGTGGACAAAAATAATGAAATCAGAAACTGGAATGAAGTTTATACTACAATAAATGTATAAAATGATGTACTAATATTCTGCAACTATTTCTTCTGTACTTTTCATTGTCATTGGCAGCAGAAAGAACTCCCAAAAAACTGTACAGGTATGAAGAAATTATTTAAAAATGTATTTATTTAGTAAAATAGTTTAAATTGTAACATTTATGCACCTACAACATTAAACTGAAATCTTTAATAGAAGAGAAGCACACATTCAGTCTAGAAGAAAGTTAGTTTCATGGTTTAATTGTGGCATACATGCATGTTTTCATGCATCTTGATTAACATGGATAAATGTGAAAACTCATTTTGTAAGCCATTGATTTTTATGCAGGCCCAGAGTTAAAATGAAACTCTCAAATACTGGCAGATTAATAACACACAGTTTTTTCTTCCTTTTGCTCACCACTGTATGTCAGCACACAATACTGTTCACACACAATGTCATGAAGACCATTCTGCCAACAACGGCCTTGCCCTTCTTCACATCTCCACATGTGCACAGGTGTAAGTGTACACATGTTTCAGAAGCTGCACAGATTCAGACGTCTGCTCAGAAGTGTGGTTATGTGTACTATACACATCTGAAAAGATGACAGGTGGTAGGAGGGTAGTAGATCTTTTGAGACTTGTCAGAGTGTTCCGGTTTATGAGCCAATGACAGGAGACACACACCCATCCACATCAAAGTTTATTACAGTTCATCACCTCCCCACCTGCAGTGTAATGACATTTAGCCAATCCTATAAAAATCCCAGGAAACCTGTGGGTATAAATCAATGCCTTTCCACCTTTCCAGCTGCTGCTCACATCCATTATTAAAGCTTCCACATCATATTCGATAGTGTATGAGAGTGCTCTTATGACAAGCATGTGTACATGAATGTATTTATGCCTGTCTTCCCCCAAATCGGGCTTGGAATACAAATAAACAGACATTAATACACACACAGCTCACACATACAGACATAAACACACACCATACTGTAGCAACTCCCAAACCCAAACCCCCCAGCCCCGTGGAAAAAAGGATCAGTGTATCTCTGCTGACAAGCAGTTTACATAAAATCCCATTCGTTTCATCTAGGCAGCCCTGGTAAGTGTATGGTTTGTTCCAACCTGGTACAAGGCTGCACCAGCTCCACCTGTCTGGGAATGGGATCTATTTTTTCCTTGTTTTTATATTTAATTTTATTTTTTTTTAAGATTGTTGCTAACATCTGGCACATTGTTCTATTCCACTAACACTTAACTAACGTCTAATCAGATGCAGATGTAGCGTTTAGATAGAGACCAAAACGACGGTGTATGTGCACACTTGTGCACCTGCAAACATGCATGTGTGAATATGTAAGCTTGTGCGTGGCCAGTATATTAAATGAGGGTTTTGGTGAGTGGTTTTTGATGCAGTCAGTGGCTACCCTCTGCAGGCAGGTTGTGTGAACATCAGGCTGGCAGAAAAACAGAGGCTGAGTTTCAAGAGAGGCAAGATGAGATGAAATGTGGAGGGTAGTATAGAGACTGTAATGTTGACACACTCATGAACAAAATAAAATCACCATTTGACATATCATTGCTTTCAGTTTATTTTAGATTATTAACAGTCATTTATCAATAGCCTTTATTGCAATTCTACATTGCAGCTTGTGATAATATTTTCCTGAGGACAAATTTTCACACTCATTTACCTAATTGATGACTTCCATGCTGGTTTTTGACTAGTTACTGAGACACATTATTTAAAATGAGTCATCTCAGCCGACAAGTACATTATCTAAAGGAAAATATGTTTTCATTGTAGCAGTGTTGCACACGCTCAGGACGCCTGTTTTCCTGTCATTCAGGCAATGTGACATTTTTCAAATTTAGCACATTATGATGTACACATTAGAGCCAAAACATAATATAATTCTCTGAGAAAAAATATCCTTCATTAAAGTATATCCTCAACCGCAAAATGAAAACAGACATGGTGGTAATAATGGTTGTGATAACAGCATAATCACAATTTCAGGGACCAAATCAAATGACATAACAAATTTTGCAGTTTGAATCCAGGCTGTCTTGATACCTGTTTGCTCAACATTACTATTTCAGAACAAATTGCATGGCTTTATGCCCGTGTCACAAAAGGAATGGGTCGATTTCCTGCAGAACATAACAGTACAGAAGACATTAGCAACACTGAGACAACTAACAAACAAGAAAGCGAACCTATCAATGCCATTGAGAGGTATGCTTGCATCCACACCAATTTTATTTTTCATTTCTGTAAGGATGGGAGGTACATCAAGCTCTATTCCCCACAGGTTACACAATAGCAGTCGAAGTACCTCATTGCTACACATCAAAAAACAATGCACCACGAGAGTCGTTGAATAAGCTGTTGAAAGAAAACAACCAGTTCCCTGTCAAGGTGAACATCCTGAAATTATTACTATTATTTACAGCGCAGACATACAGCAGAAAGGAGTGAGGTAAACAATAACTACTTGAAGCTTGCATTTAAAGGTGAAATAAATCACCTAGTATAGTGTGGAGCCGCATTTTGAATTCCTCAGTAGGTGCAAACACTGTACAAGAAAACAAATTTTGCATGGGGAGAAGTGCAAATAATGGTGGTATTTTAATTTCCTCTTTTTTTCTTGTGCCTTCTGTCACCCCCCTTCGACTTCTTCACAGTCTGGCTTTCTAGTCCACTGCCCCGGCTCTTAACACGTGTTAAGTACGGAGGTCAGCTCCATGCAAGGGGTGTCTCTGTTCTGTTAAAAAGAAGTATCAGCTTATTAAAAAGTGAGCTCTAGAGGAAGCATCCATGCTCCACCTCCCATTGCACACAACCACTTTACTAAGCTAATTATCTACTTGGGCCAGTTGCTCTTGTCAATGGGGGAAACAACATTATTTCACCCTGTCAGCTTCTACCCGTGACCTCGGCTGAACTTATTATTCATTATTACAGCCGATACCCTGCCACGTCAGTGCTGCCCGCCGAAATCAGCTCGTCTTCATAACTATAGGTCATTGTCATCAATTATACAATATGTCTAGTGAACCGTTTTTTCTGGTGCGATTGTACAGTCATTACAAACGTCACCACCACGCTTTTAGCTAAGGACTGTCAGTGACCTACACCTGCACGGATCCAGGCCCGAGCAATTAAGTAAAATATCACTGAAATTTCAAGTGTGCAATTATGTAGTGAGTTGTAGTCATGGGATAACATTATACAAGAAGCATTGTGTACAGATAGGACCAGGCCTGTAATAAATTTTGTCACCATCTTAACTTATAAATAATAATAATAGTCATAATACATTTTATTTGTAATGCACTTTACATTTGACACCAAATCTAAAAGTGCACAAAATCCACCAGATAACACCCAGTGCTACTTTTGTGTAAATTGTTCTCTTTATTTAACCTTTCTTATGTGATTTATCCCGATTTATTATAATATTATCCTCTGTGTTTTTTGCTGTTTTCAGTGTAAATCATGTATTTTCCTAGATTTACTTTAGTGATTATGCAGATATTCATTACAGTAGTAAGGAGTAAATACAAAGGTTATTATATCATATCAGAAAAAACTGAAGAATATGTTACTTTTAAAGTAAAATCTAAGACCACATAATAGTAGTAAAACTTGCAATATGGGTGTACAATATTGCCATATTTCTCATTCACAGAAATATCAGTTTCATCTACTAATAAAAATGTTACTTAACAATGTCAAACTGAGCCCATTGTTTGTATGCTGACTCAATTATTTATATTTTCAGACAAAATACTGTACTACTACAATCAATGACACAATTCTGTTGTAGAACCCGGTGATGCTGTTACCATAGACCTTCACCACAAACACAGTCAAAAATTTGGTCATTTTATTCTCATATAACAATGTATAAATGATATGGATGTATTTGATAGTAACTAAAGTAGCAGAATACCACCATGGAAGCACTTTAACTAAATTATATTCAATTATTTGCCCGGTTTGGTAAATACTGCATATGAAAATAAAATATTTAAATATAAGTGTTCAGGCCTTGGCCAAAGTTGTGTTCTGAAAATATTCACATCTTTTCAACATTAATAACATGTAAACTTATATTAAATCAGCAGCAGTAGCATTACTTCAGTTTTTAAACCAGAAAAACTATCATGTTAGAGTGGTAGAGAAAACCACTCTGGTACCCCATGGTGTGGAAAACAGAAAGTTAATAAAAAAAAAAAAAGAAAAGAAATGATTCTACATCTTTGCAAAAAAAAAATTTGTACAATATGTTATTGCAATATCAATATACTGTGCAGCCCTAGTAAAATCTATTATTGACTGAACGTATAATCAAATGTCTCCATCCACTGTCATTGACCCAACTCCATGGGTTTTACTGATGAATCAATATTGTAGAGGATGACAGTGTTTCCACGGTAACTATGAAGTTTCTGAACGTCCAAATGGGTCATAACTGATGTCCATGTAAAGATGACAAACTGTATTTTACACCAAATATTTGCATATATTGATAGGATTACTAAATCTACAGTTATTAAATGATTTAGTTCAGTAGATGTTTTTAGCTGACAGTGGATGTTTGGGTCTTCATGGGTTCCAAAAAATGTCAAAAAAAAACCCAACAAAAATTGTCTCAGTTTCTTCCGTTTTTGTTTTTGGTTTTTTTTTACTTGAAAATTATTTTAAGAGTGTAGTGATATTTTCCGAATGCAAACGCAACTAAATACAATGGCCTCTTAAATCTAAAACTAATATCTAACACAATAAGAATATCTATTTCAAATATTCACAAGTTTCGTTTCTTCATCCATTGCTTCCTTGATTTTTTCATTTCCTGATCGTACTTTGTCAGTGATGACTACAATTCTTTAACATGCAATTAACAATAAATAGCACAGCCGTTTCATACACCTAGTTTGGTATAATTACAGTTAAGGCCCATACCATTTCAGAACCAAGGAGAAAGCACAAGATAGATATAGAAGGTTGTTGGATATTTTCAGTATGCTTCCTTAAACGATCACTTCCTGATTGCCTCCCCGGGCTGCCTTCTGGCATGGCAGCCTGGAACTTTGATTAGAAGAGACTCCCCCGTAATCACAAGTGTATGATTATGGCATTAAGCCGGATTCTTCACATCAAAATTTGCAATCAAGAAATTGGCGTCGGGGATCGATACAGTGCAGCACCTCATCTGATGGCAGGGAGGGGAGTGGAGATTGCGTGTGGGAGGAGGCGGCTTAGGATCAATTAGGAAGCGACTGCCACGTCCAGACATTACTTTTAATCTTCTAATGCATCGGCGCAAAGGCGTGGGGCCCAGCATTTGTCAGCTTCTAAGGAGAGGGAATCGATCCTTTCTGCACATCTTGACGCCGCTCTGTCCTGGGCCGTTTCAACAGCATTCAAGGCATAATGAAAGAAGAGAGCCTAAATCCGCTTATGCTCCCTAAGTGAAGAAACTGTATTTGATGTCACACTTTAGGTGAGGCTAAAACATTTTAATCCTTTGAAATAGTTTCTAATAC
This sequence comes from Fowleria isostigma, assembly GCA_029814645.1. Classification (NCBI taxonomy): domain Eukaryota; kingdom Metazoa; phylum Chordata; class Actinopteri; order Kurtiformes; family Apogonidae; genus Fowleria; species Fowleria isostigma. The sequence continues at coordinate 15,809,540 of JAPTGZ010000002.1, read as the reverse complement.
ATCTGAATACCTGGTTAATCTCTCTGATGTACTGTGGTCTACTGTAGTGAGGCGGGCTTGCCTACTGTGTTGACATCCTGTTTCATCAGACTGATATGTCAAATATGTAAAGCTAGTAAGAGGTTTTGATGGACCTCCGGAAGAACACAACTAGAGCTGCACAATATAGCGTTTGAGCATCTTCATCGCAACGTACGTGTGCACAGTAGTCACATCGCAGGTCCTACACTGAAAGAGGCAAACAAACTCAACGTGTTCTCATGTCATTTCAAAGGTACCCCACGCACACTGCACTAGGGGATGGGACTTGATAAGCATTTAATGATTCCGATTCCATTATTGATTTTGCTTATCGATCAGATTCCTTATCGATTCTCTTATCGATTCTCATTGGGTGAGAGACTAAAAGAGGACAAATGGGTTTGTTTGCAGTAGCTGTCTTACATTTTCATCATCTGCACAGAAAATTTTACATTTATGTCGGGAAGTTACCTATTTTGGTCAGTAGATGGCGCTGTTTTATTATTCTGCTCTCAGCAGCTTTAGCATTTGTAGCTATTTGTCCTGATAAGCCACTGTATTTTAAGGTAGTCTGCAGTGAGAGCGCCATTTTCTTTTCATGTTTTTTTGTTGCTTAAAAGGCAAGCACACTGTGAATATCCCTCTCAGTATCGTTAAATATTTGGACTATTAACAGTTGTGAAGTCTGCATTCGCGGTATGTGTGTTGAAACAAATATGAGTGGTCAAAAATATTTAGGAGTTTCTAATTTAGTTACTTATACTTTTTTTTATGCTTATGTCGGCTGCGAGTGTGTAGTTTTCCAGTTTTGGTCATTTACATTTTACATGTTACAGACTTAATTTATACCACATACTCTGATATAAAAATGTTTTCTTGTTGCCTTAAAAGGAGTGAAGCTGCCAGCATCAGCATGTGCAACGAAGATGGAATCAATAAGCAGAATCATTAACTGGGCAGGCAAACAATACCACGGAACTGAGCTACTGGGAACCGGTTCTCAAAAAGAACCAAATCTCGATTCCCATCTCTACTGCTCGCAACCATCCACCAATCACAATCAGCGCTGTTTCTTGCTAAAGGTGAAGTAGGCGAATGCTTAGAGCCTCCAAGCCACCAGGGGGCCCCAAGCTGCATGTTCAGCCTCATTTGAGGAAAATTATCTGCAGCTATCTCATGTGTTAATTACATCTCTTATACTTAAAAAAAAAAAAAAAATTAGGATATAAATTAACTGACCTGCAATGATAAGCTGTGGCTGGTGTTTTTGTGTCTTTATTAGGTCATATTCATTGGACCGCACTGTCACAGTTAGTGACGTAGCGGGCTGCCAACAGGTATGATGGGAATGATTAACAAGTAGCCACATACCATTCACATTAGCGAGAGTATTAAACAAAACAAACACCATAATGGCATCAAAAATGAATTATCTCAGCAGTTGCTGAATTTTCTTATTTAAAGTAAACATTTTTTTATAAACACTCAAAATCTGTTTCATATACTGACATATATTGGTGTATTCCTTGTATTGTAGTTTTGTTTTTTTTACCAGTTTAACTTGCCTGAGTGGCTGAACTTACGATGTTTAGTTTTGCTCATGCACTGTAACAGATTATGTCATCTTCGTCAACCATCTAAAGGGTTAGGAATCGCTTTATCATACTTTGACAAACTAGGGGCCCCCAAATAGCATCTTATTTACAGCCCCCACAAAGCTAGAAATAGCCCTGTTCATAATACTTCTTAATCAATTTGGAGTGAATAGCTGGTAACAACGCTAAAAAATGAGCAATGAACAAGAACAAAATCACTGAAAAAAAGACTTGGTGCCAAAAAGAAAAGTAATATCTGTGATCTGGAATTATTTTGGCTACAAGAAGGACAATATCGAAACACGTGTTCTGTGTCGACAGTGCCTTAAAATTGTTCCCATCATGAGAGTTAACACAACTAATTGACATTTGACATCGCCACCACACAGCTATTGTATCCTCCAGAGTATTTTTTTAGATCGCTATGTATCGCACGGTTAAAAAAAATCGCAATGTCAGTTTTTTTTTCCAACATCGTGCAGCCCTAAACACAAGTGACTGTGTAGGCGGGTAAGATAACTGAAAAACCCAACAGATGTGGAAGTTTCCATCTATTTCTTTAGCAAGAAGCCAATTACTGAACTCAAAATTAGAAACCATGCTACACTGACAAACTATTGCACTGTGAGTAATATTGCCTCATTGGAAAATCTAACTGTCTTCAACAGTTTCATGCTACAATTGTGTTGAAAATAATACTGGGACTTGGGTGTGTTGTATGGAGTCTTTATCAGTCGAGTTCATGCGGAGTGTGTGGCTCATTCAATTAATCAGGCATCATTTAAACCAGCAGGCCGGGTGACATGAGACCCAATCACTGGTGAAAAAAGCCATTCCCAACATTCCCACACCATGTCCCCTGCACTAATGCACTGTGGCAACCTTCTAACTATCCAATTCCAGACCCAGACCCCCATGGTTTGCACAGTCCCTTTGCTTCCTCCCAGTCCCCATCGCTTCACTTTCATTAGACCCCACACCTCTATCAAAGGAAGAATGGAGGGAAAGCCACAGCTCCATCTCATGTCAGAAACCTGCCTCCATGAACAGGGAAGAGCAGGAGATAGGACAGATGGAGTGGGGAGAAAATAAGAGCATGGAAGTCCGAGTCAGACGAGCGAAGGGAGAACCCGGAGTCTCCCTGAGCGGTACAATTCTGAGGTGTTAAACCACAGCGGGAAAGCCGAATTCTGATTAATTTAGCATTAGTAGCTATAGCACACAGGCTAGCAAGGCTGTGGGGCATTATATACACGTCACTGTGCTTGGAAATGACGTAGAAAACAAACGGAGGATGGACAAAAAAAACAATAAAAAAGAGACATGAACACAGACGAGGTAAAAATTGAGCTTCTATTATGACTGAGCACCTATGGGTTCAACAGAGGGCTGATAATCACAACTTTAAATGTGAATTTCTAAAGCAACATGAAGCAAAGAAAAGTCATTATCTGAACCCCAGGTTTTTCGGTTGCAATCTCGAGAGCATGCAATCACTCAAAATACTGGAGGTTGTCATCAGCAAACAGGCGTCATGATCAGCAAGTACAAAGCACACTGAAATAGGGTTGAAATATAGACTAACCAAGCTACAGAAAACCAATTACTTAATTAATGATTTATGTAATTTCCCAGGAGGAAAATACCGCGTATTTGCAAGTTTAAGTCTTCATGTTTCAACCTACTTATTTCGAAGTTGTCCTGATTTCCAGCTACAAACACTCTGAATTGAGTGGCAGAGACAGTACATTAAAAATCTCCAAATGCAAAATGTGGCCCTTCTTCTTAAAGGGGCTTAATTTAGCTAAACCCTTTTGTATTAGTCTTTGGTACATTTATTTGTGTATTTGCAAACCCTAATAGTTTATAAAGTTTGAATGTGAACCCTCCAGGTGCTGCAGAGCTATCTTTATATTCATTTTGGCAAAAATCAAGTGGGTTTCTACAACCTGTTTTAATTCCTTCTTAATTTGTTACGTCTATAACTAGTTACATCATGACTACATTTGCCCATATAAGGTCGAGACTTCTCACGAACATTTCTTTGAGTTTTCATCGGCAGCGGTTGTAGTCCGTACTAAAAATACGACCAAACTTCGCGCACATTACCTCAAACAGTGGTTCACAAACGTTTTAGTCGAGTACCTCCAAATCTCGCCTCAGCATTATTGATTGAAAAAATTAGGCAAAATTTGTTCCTGCCAAGGGCGTCCATTTATATTTTAAAAACTTTGTAAACAAACAACATACATTTAACTGTAATATATTACAAATAACACAGTTTTAGATGTAAATTTTTTGTGCAAAATATAAAATGAAGTGTCATCATTCATTAAGAAAAATAAACTGGTTATTAATTAATAATTGAACCATTCATCAACCAAAAATAAATACATAAATATTCAAATATCAAATCATCTTGATTAATATAAAATATAAATGTTCTTAAAATGTTACCAAAGCTTAAACAAGATGATTAACAGTAAAACTAGGAGTGTCAGTTTTATTTTATGAATGCATTTATTGTGTTTTATATTTGACCATTAACCTCCTCAGACCCAGGAAAATATAAGATTTGGCTTTTTTATTTAAATAACCGTCAATATTGGACATATTGTGATGCAACAGTTTTTTCAGATGAATTTTTGGTTTTTGTTTTATATAAAGCGGTGAAACTCTTGTCCACAAACATAGACAAAAACCCCATAAGTGGGTCTTAGGAGGTTCATTTTCATTATTCTCTTATTTATTTTGTATTCAATACATGACAATTTATTTGATGTATTTAAATATGAATGAATGTTTTTTTTTTTGGTTTTTTTTTTGGTCTTCACATTAATGATTCCACTTAATACAACCACAAATACAAAGACCAAAAAAAACCCAAAAAACCAAGAATAGGTTAGAAGCCAAAGCTTATTTGATGCCGATCCTGTTCCCCTGCTTACACCAAATTAAATATGCACATTATTGAACACTCTCATTACAACAAAAGAATCAACAACAAAAAAACACACCAACCATCTCAACTTATTATTCATGAATGACTTTATACTTAAGGCATTTTTTTACCTTTTTCAAAAAAGTGAAACACTTAAATTCATCATCAAGTCCATTCCATAATTTCATAAACCCAAAAACATCAAAACTTCCCATTTGCTTTTACTTTTATATTTAAAAAAGAAAAATAAAGACCTCTTAAATGTAATTGATCTCTCTTGATTTAAAGACTTTAACTTAAAAAAAGGTTTGAATGTTGACAGGAAGACTTTTATTCTTAGCACAAAAAATAACTTCCAGTGTTTTTAAATAAACAATGTCCGGAGATTTTAAGATACCAGATCCTACAAAAAGTGGATTACTTGATTAAAGATAACCAGCTTTGTTTATGACTCTAATGGCTTTTTTTTTTTGTATTTTAATTATAGGGTCGATGTTAGTTTTATACACATTTCCCCAAAATTCCACACAGTATAGCATATAAAAAAAATTTAGTTTCGTACACTCTTACGTGTACTCCCATTTGAGAAAGACTGAAATAAAATGTTTAGTTGTTGGTTGTATTAACTCTTTCCCCCTTGGACGCCTACTAGGAACAACCCATATATATGTTACTAGGGCTACCCATGGAACATTTT
>JAPTGZ010000002.1:15775810-15789443 GCA_029814645.1 Fowleria isostigma | reverse complement strand
GTGTCTGTGAGTGTATTTTTGTGCATATTTATGTTTGTGTGTGTGTGTGTGTGTGCATTTGCTGTGGGTTCTGCACTGAAATATCTTGATGTGATTTAATTACTGTAATGTTCCTCTATCATTTTCTCACCACTACAATAAAACAATCATCTGATGTCCTAAACAGGAACACAACAGTCAGTGGTACACTCGGTTATTACTTTGCCATAACATCAGGATATTATGATTTTTATGAATGCATTTACATTGCAGGGAGCTGCAGTATAAAGTATAAATCATTGATGATCTGCTTGACGTTGAGGGGATGAATTTGATGAGGAATCAAATAGGCAGGCGAGTCAATCTGCTCGACAAATATCCTGCACTGGAACACCAGGTAAGCATGTAATGAAATTTCAAGTGTAGTCTAGAAATTCAGCACAACAGTATGATTATGCATCCTATCTTTTGACTGCTCTGTATCTCCCGTACAAACACAACTCTGAGTGTGAATACAAACACATTGGCTGGGGAGATGCATTCAGTGGAGCAATTAAATGTCCCTGCGCGTCTGCATACAAACTATCAGCCAAATCAGACTCTACAGGTATCCTCTGTGGAGAGGAGGTGGTGTGGATTAATCCACCCCTGCGTGTCGGCGCTGCATGGCTGCTCCACCAGCCAGGACTACTGTGCTTGTTAAAGTTGATTTATTAGGCCTCTGTTTACTCTGGCTTTCCCAGGCAAGGCAAGGTCAACAATAATGGTCGTCTGAATGGGAATAAATCTCCACCTGGCCACATTGCCCACACTACCCGGCAACCATTCATGGCATAAAAGATCAAATCACCCACCATCTTTCCAGTTTCCTTCTCCTTAGTAACCATGTAATCACTTGAGAGGGTTTTAAAATTGGTGCCCCTTCTGTTCATTTTTTTTTTTTTTTTTTAACAATAACCTCCCTCTCCCAACACTTTTAGCTCGGCTCGATACTGTAACTGTTCATGCATGTGGGAGCCAACAACCATTAAATCAATTAAGGCCTTCATTTTTATGTAGCCTGAGGTAGGAAGGAGAACAAGAAGACAAAAAAGTCAACATGCTCCAGCAAACAAAGCCCGCTAACAAGGTGCGTACATACACTCGTTGTTTTAACAGATAATATTACGGTTAAATCATCTCTCGTTCTGAAACAAAACTGCCAGTGTAGTTTTTTACAACTTATGACATCCCTGACAGCCAGTACAGAACCAAAACACTATTGGAATAAGCCATTAGCCCAAAATCTCAGTCAGCATTCTCATCCCCAGCCAGTATCTGTGACAGTTTTCCCACGTCACTACGTTAAACAGCAGCAGCATCTCAGTCAGCAGAAACACACTGAAAATGCCAAAGATTTAGATTATGTAATAATAATAATACAGTCCTGCTCGGTTTATTGTGGTGTGTATTTAGTGAGAATTTAGGCTTTTCAGTGCCAGGACTCGCCTCAACATATGCAAGTATTCCACCAAAACGAGTCCCTTCGACAGTATTTCCAAAGGCACTGCCACTTAGTCCTTTAGCACTGCCCAAGACAATTGGGATTGGTTTGAGCCAGAGTTTTACTTCTGTTTCAGAATGATGATGAGTTCAGCCAGAGTTTTCTCCAGCACTGGCAGCGTGTTAAAACAGTGCAGAGAGATACTGAATGTGGCTATGTAAATCTTACCCATTCCTAATTGCATGTGTGAAGGAGAGAAAAATTCTTGTGAGATTTTACACAAAACTGGAGCTTTTCTAATGTCAAAGTTTGTCGTACAAAAACAAAATCCATAAACACAGACATCAAACTGGGACTGGCTCATTATTGAGCAGTTAACGTGGTAATATGTTTGACAACAAAATAACTCTACTTGTATCAGTAATACCTCAATTTTGGGGGCAGTTGTCGAATACATGGTTGGAGAAGCAGGTAGTTAAATTTCCCAGAACTGGCTGAGAAATTGTGGGCTGACGAGCTCTTGAGCAAGGCACTTGACCCTCCACTGACTGAATGGCAACCCATGTGGGTTAGTGATGGGTCAAAAACAAGAGATTTAATATTAGTGTGTGTTGTATAAAATACTGATGAATGAAGATTCTTCAATTAATTTATGAGATAAATACACTATATTGGCAAAAGTATTCACTCACCTGTCATGACTTGCATGTGAACTTTAGTGACATCACATTCTTAATCCATAGGGTTTAATATGACGACGGTCCACCCTTTGCAGCTATAACAGCTTCAACTCTTCCAGGAAGGCTTTCCACAAGGTTTAGGAGTGTGTTTATGGAAATTTTTGACCATTCCTCCAGAAGCGCATTTGTGAGATAACATACTGATGTTGGACAAGAATGTCTGGCTCTCAGTCTTCATCTAATTCATCCCAAAGCTGTTTAATGGGGTTGAGGTCAGGACTCTGTGCAGTTCATCTGCACCAAACTGTCTTATCCATGTCTTTATAGACCTTACTTTGTGCACTGGTGCGCAATCATGTTGAAACAGGAGGGGCCATCCCCAAATGTTTCCCACAAAGTTAGGAGCATGAAATTCTCCAAAATCTTTTGGTATGCTGAAGTAAGAGATTTTGGACAATTTCATGCTCCTAACTTTGACCTTCTGGCTTTATAGTAACTTTGATTTTTGGCAATATACTGTATATTTTGAATGAGTTACTCATCTATTGTAAACATATGTATTTACTGGGGATGCAACAGTTCTCGGAAAAACCGTGTCCCATTCAGTCCGCCTTGCATGGGACAATCTGCCCTGATAGATTGCGAGATTTTGGTTTTGCAATTGAATTTGCATTGGTGATTGATATATTGCTTCACAGGTGTCTGTCCAGGCAGGTAGAAGCCCAACCCCCAAGTGTCTATCTCTCTATGTTTACATTGTCCAGCGTAGCCCCGCCCCCCGGTAAGAAACAGCAGAGACAAGAGTGTCTGTTTGCAAACCCACACCCGCTCATTTTTAAGGGCTTTATGTTTGAGTAAAACACAGGCTGTCAATAAATCTGCAATGTGTGCTGCTCAGTGTCGTCTGTGGTCAGATGTAAACAGAGGTGAAACTCACTTCACAATCAAACAAACCAGTGTCTGTGAATCAACCACCATCAGATTAGATGATCATCATCATTAAAAGTCCTGAATTATTTTCATCCATGAATCTTCTTTTATTTTGTCACTTCCTTGCCCGCTACCCGCCCACATTTCATTTAATTTTACCCTTGCCTGTACTCGCGAAAATACTTCTTTTTTTTCTACCTGACCCGCTGCAGAACTCTGACACACATACAATACCGTGACACGCTATTACAAGGAAATGCGTACGGTAGATAACCCTGACATTTTTATACCGCTGTTTTCTTTTACATCCCCATGCAGAACAGGAATTTATTTATTTAAAATTACCCTTTGGGCCCTGTGTGTGCACGTGCTCGTTTTATACGACTGTGTACAAGTAGTCAAGGAATAAAAAAGGGTTCTACTGTTCACTACAGTAAGTGTTATTTATTCAGTACAGTGATATAATTTGTTCGTACTGTGAAATTCAGATTTTACTAATAAGCAAAATAAAAATATAATTATGGGAGGAAAAAACTGTTCTTTTTACGCACAAAACACAAACCGAAACCGCGGCCCAAGAAGCGAGGTATAGACCGAACCGCACCTGTCCTGTTGCACCCCTAGTATTTACTATGTATGAGTTCCTTAGTATATATTTACTATGTACTATTATGAGTTTTACATATAGTAAATGCATGAGTATATGGAGTTGGAAAAAACATTTTCAGGCATTTTGATATTAAGAAAGTAAAGTAATCTATCTATCTAAGCATCCTTATTTACATATAAAATATAAATGTAGCAGAAACCTTCACAGTGGCTCCATCAGTTCAGCTACTGCAGTGCACCACAATATACAACAGTAAATTCTCTATCGACAGTCAATAAACATGAGTGTTAGATGTTGGCAAAGTTAGATGTAGGTTAAAAATGTACTGAATATTCAAAGACCAACAATGAAAGATACTTAACACAGATGTGACACTATTCTACTCATAAAAAGCTGCTCACCCTTTAAAAACGTAGCTCACCTTGTGCTAATTACCCACCTATTACTCAGTGGCGCCAGGGGAGAAATTAAAAGGGAGGAATAAAGATCGCCATTTGAGCTCTGCCGTTAATTCGCATCTTCCACTGCCCCGGCACAAAAGCTGGGGTCATGTCATTAAAACTTTCTATTTTAAAGACTTCTTCGTCATATTTGTAAGTGAGAAAAATACAGCCTCACACACTGTAATTGATTTTCTAATATTGGTTTGGAGTCACATCAGGAAAACAACACGGATCCCCATTTTATTGTCTGTTGATTATAAAAGCGATCTCAAAGGTTTAATGAATTTGTTTGTGAACTCCATGTGCACCCTATGAGTATAACACCGCTCTCAACCTTTTTGAAATGTCATTTTCTTCTTTCCTTTCCACATCCGTCACTTTTTTTTTACTGTACTTAATGAAGCAAAAACACTATAAAGTAAAAAAAAAAAAAAAAAACAACACACCAAATATGGATCCTAGGTGATTTGTCAAGATCCTGACATGCTGGTGCAGTGCTCAGCTCCAAGCCCTTTGATATAGTCATTACCCTCTCTGGAAGGTTGATAGGAAAAACTTAAAGCAACTTTAATGGAACACCACAACCCCCTTAACACACCCACTGTTCCTTCATCAAGCAGCACAGTAATCCAGTTAATAACAAACAACCAGCTACTTAATATTACCCCACAGGCACTGAAGAATTCTGTAATGCCTCAGAGACATACTGGTCAGATTTCCATAAACCTCTGTACCAATATGCTTAGTTTAATTTTAAGAAATTAACTCTTGCCTGCAGCATCCCTCCAAGCTCAAATGAACTGAATGTCATTGCATAGCCCACGGTGTTAATTCATTCGTCAGCAACACGTTTTGCTGCTATCTAAACTCTTATTGTGTGTTTAAATGTCCCTCTGAGGAGGTGGCAAGCAAATGTAATGATACCATTTTTTGCAATCATTTCATTTTTTTCCCCTGGTGAAACATTTACATGTAAAATTTTTAATATAGACTAATCAATGCCAAGAAGAAAAAAACAATACTATAAAAAAAAACTGGGTTAGACTGAAGACTAAAGCTGGATTATAGTTGTGTCACGTAGGTAATGTTGTATCTGACGCCGCCACAGCATGCCCTCACACTTCAGCGTACTGTAGTGGTGTCGTTTTGAGGAAGTGTTGTAGCTTCCCTCCAAGCTGAAAGGTGGCAGTAGTGCTGGTATCGGCTGATTCTAAAGCCAAAACTCCACTCTGTGGTGTTGTTTCCGTGGTTTCCATATCTTCCGGGTGGCATTTCCTGGTTTAACAGTGGCCAACATGGAGCAGCGTCTTCGTGAGCTCATAGAAGCCAATGAACATATAGTTCTTTTAAAAGTATTACAGCGTAAATAATGGAGAAAAAGGCAATGTCGGAGATAGACCGTGGACCGCTGGATGAAAATAGGATAACCAACAGAGAATATCAAAATGCATAACTACACAGGAGAAAAGTAACAGACAAAAACGAAAGTCAAATAAGTAATGAACACAAACAAATGAACTATAGCCAGCGGAGCCCCCCCCCCACAACATTTATTCTATATAGTCCTGGCGTCACATGGTCATAAATTGGCCAACCAGGAGGCGGCTCAGCGGGCCTCTGCGTCACCTTCCGAAGTGACGGCGTAGATCGTGACATCCACGCGAGTATAAATTAACTGGACAGAAAAAGTAATGACTAGACCATATCATGAATTAGAGAAAGAACAACATATCAATTTACTGTACTTTCTAAACATATCTACTATCTCTTTAGCGAACCTGTGACAAAACATGAATCAGGAAAAATTGTGACGTGGCGTGGGATGATGGGAACTGCTGTTTTTGCCACAGTTTCGAATGACTCGAGCAGAATTCAACCTTACAAAGAGATGTATTTAGTGACAAACATTTACGTTGTGTCATTTTATTGCAATATAATGCTTTTTTTTTAATCAAATATTGTTCTATAATAATACTTTTTTCTGTAATACACATAAGTAAAAAATATATTTCACAGTTCTGGTTATTTTTAGATATTTTAATGCATTTGTTAAAATATATAATGACAGACATTGGCAGAGTTCTGTTTATTACGCTTTTTTTTTTTGTTTTCTCTTTACTTTTTTGGCCCGCCACCACCATTCTTCATCTGGGGACAACTTTATTTGAATATTAAGTTATTTACAAACAGTGATTACTCCTGACTGACCTACATCCACCCCATCCCTTATACTGATAGCCCTAATGTGAATTAAATAGTGAGAAGATAATATCATGAATCAGAACTGACTGGATAGATTAGAAAAACTAAATTAATTAATTAACAAAAAAAAAATCATCATTTTTAGCCGGAATTAGACTGATTGTAAGACAGAAGTGGACAAACGGACGGGTGGTCAGACAGACAGATAGACAGAAGATAAACAATCAGGTATTTAGATCTAATAATTATTGTTTCTGTAATATATACAATATAAATCAAAAAATATATTCCACAGTTCTGGTTATTTTTAGATGTTTTAATGCATATGTTGCAAATGCTATGTGCTAAAATATATAATGAAAGAAATTGGCAGAGTTGTGTTTATTACACTCTTAACTGCATGACAGATTAGTGACTTGAAAAGAGGGGAAGTTTTACTGTAATGCAATTAATAAGCAAATCCTCAGAGTGAAGAGGCCGTTAACAAGAGTTGCAAAGCTGCTTCCTCTTCCTGCCAGAGTTATGGACACATCAGCTGCAGCTCTCCAAGGTTTATTCACAACTGCGACACAACTATTAAACTTTCACCTCATGATTACTATCCTCAATACAATCAAGTACACACAGGCATATATGCACTACGTGTTGTACTCGCCCCTTGAGAGCAGTCTTCCGCATGAATCAACCATTTTATTTCAGCAAGTAATGTGAAGTGTTTTCTCTAACTTGAGAGGCTACGATGACTTTGAACATCATTCCAGTCATTAGATCATGCAAAACCACAGCTCTTGAAGCGTGGCGCTTTAACACCCTATAAATGCACCACTCAGTCTTCAGCTTTGATGAGGCTTTTGATATGCCTTCACTCCATTAGGCAGTCAAAAAGAATATACTAGCATATAAAGAAGAAATAAAGTGGACTTAATTCCATCTATACAATATCGTCGAATCAAAGGGAGTCTTTAGCACTGCTTCTAGCCGAGGAAGCTAGCACTTATTTATAGGTATTTCACTCTTCTAGTTAGAAAGATTTTTGTAAATACAAACAAAACAGGTAGGCTTCACAGATGAATACAATATTTTGCCGGTAACTCTTGGGTTTAGAAGCAGTTTCAAGAAGTTGTCACTTGATAATTGTAAGTCATTCTAGCCGCTTGAAAGAAGGTGTCAGCTGGTGTGAAACCGTCTATGTAACATGTTTTTTTTTTTTTTTTTTAAAGCATTCATCCATCTTCAAGAGGCTGAATAGCAGATGACATGTTTGTGAGTGCAGGTCTAGACTTTCTTATGCACTTGCACCAGATCCTGTGGGTGATATGAACAAAAAAAGGGATTACTGCTGTTTGTGTGGGTCTTTTCTGTGCATCTAAATATCAACGAACTCTATTTTGGCTTCTGAGTGTAGAAATGTCTTCGGTTCATTATCGAGTTCATCTGAAAAACCCACTGCTTTGTTTGTGATTTTTTTCTTTTTTTTTTTGTTTGGACAAAGAAACTCCCAACATAGCAAATGGTGATATTGCTTTTTTCATATAAGTGCGACGGGGCTCGTGAAGGTAACATACGGTCAATCCCCTCGCCTTATAAGAGAAAATCTTAGTGTGTATGATTACCTGATCTAGTGCAGAAAGGCACCGGTTTATCTGACCAGTGATGGATACATGTTGATGAAAAAGCCCTTCAGTGCTACAGATACAGTAGTTTGAAGCATGAAAGACCAACTGATAGAAAATGAATTAAGTAACACAAGACTAGGTGTGGGTCGAGATGGATAAAGTATGAAAGAAGAAAGACGCGAGGGGAAAAAAAAGTATATGGGAATAAAAGTTCAAGTGCACAAACTGAATGAAATATACTGAAAGAAACACACACACAAAAAAAAAATGACAGAAATGTGACTGACAATATATATTTCTACAACCAGTGTAGCTTGTAACTGATCCATAAATAGATATACTATATGTGTTTATTTGGTTTTATCAGAGATATATTTAATACCGCACTGGGAGCCACAGTATAGTCGAGCATAAAATATATTTCATTATTTATATGTAATTTGTTTATATCAAATGACTGCCTGTGATAAGTGGGTTGTTTAAAGGAGTGATATTTTGCTTTTTTTTAGAATGGGATTTTGTATTTTAAAACATTTCCTTGTGGTCTACATAAAGGGTAAATGCTATATTTGGGCCTAAATTCTTCATTAATTCAACTCCACAGGTTCATCTTCAAGTCCATTTGTGAATAATGACAGTACACAGGTCATTTAAATACAATGAGCCACTTCACACCCCGCCCCCTCCAGGATGTTGACTGTGCTGTTCAGCCATCTTTGTAGTTTTCAAGATACAGTACGCTGGTTTAGTGATAACCCAAGTGTTTGGAAATTATAATTTAGAATTAATAATGGCAAAAATAGTAAACTGTGTCCTTCATCCTCATAGGTCTGAGTCAGAGTCTGACCTGGAGGAGGACAGAGAAGAAGAACCGCTAAGAACCAGAACTTCTGTAGATAACTTTACCGCGGTCATTCTCAAGCCCGCTAAGTGAACCTGGAAAACCCGACTGATCGAAACCAACAAAGGTGAGTTCAAGCATCATTTACCTTCTATAGTTTGTGACAGAAAAAGTCAGTCTAAATATGCTTTAGATGTGTTTAAAACCAAGCCGGAATTAGCATATTGTAGACACATAATCAATGAATTAGTGTCAACCCGTGAGTAAAAAAACCCTGGAAATCTCTACAAATGCATTGAAATCATAATCAGACTGGACAGTTAAGGTGTTGAAACATCTATATATGTCTTTGATAGACAGATGTGTAGAAATATTAGGTGTAAATGTGGTTTAGATGTGTTTAAAACCGAACCGTGAATTAGCCGTATGGACTGCAACCACTGCTGCTGATGGTGTATTTGGAGATGTTTGAAGTCTTGACCTCGTTTGTGCAAATGTAGCGACGTAACGACTTATAAAAGCAACAAATTAAGGAAAAATAAAAACGGGTTGTAGAAATCCACTTTATTTCAGCCCAAATGAATATAAAGATAGCTCTACAGCACCTGGAGGGTTCAAACTCAAACTTTATGAACTATTAGCGCCCACAAATGCACAAATAAATGTACCAAAAAACTAATAAAAGTGGGTTTAGCAAAATATCACCCCTTTAAGATAGTTTAACTCACTATAAAAAGATGGAAAACAGACAAATTGCATCCCACTATCAGAATTGTACTTGAGTTTTCTATTTTGAGAGTGCACTCTCAGTGAGGTGCACACCAGCATGAGGCAGAATGTCCATCAAAAACAAACATCTCACAATAGTCTCTTCAGCGCTATCTTATTCGACAAACACTTTTTTTTTTTTTGGTTTCGTCTTCGTAAGGGTGGTATTAAAAAAAATCTTTGGTGTATAAAAGAGTCAAGCGTGAAGTACCGGAGCAGGGTTTGTGTGCCACGCTTTGATATTGATGTTGTTGTACATGTGGTCACAGAGCTCTTCAAACCCTGGGTTTATTATGCAAACCACTACGACCATGAATGACCATTCCCTCCACTGAAACCTTTTTCTCATTTCCTCCTTTTACTCAGACATTTAAATCTAATTAAACAGGCCTTCATTGTGAGGCTTTTAATGATGGTGCGGGCTGACAGCAGATGTGCACATGTGCATGACAATGACCTACTATCAATAAGGTATTATCAGCGTGGCAGGATGAAAGAAAACATCACTACAGCTTTGCATCTGCACTGCATTGTATTATAGAGTCAAAAGCATATGACGTCTTTAGATGTTTACATTTGAAGGGGAATTAATTTGTTTCTGCAACTTGGTCTGAGGAGTTGTACTCAATTTATTTTCCGGGCATGATTTTATCAATCTGATTTTGTAATTTGGGGATTATTAGCCTGCGGGAGATCGGACACTCTGTCAGCCAATCCCAATAACTTTATTACTCCCCTCCTGCATGAATTGGATAACATCTTAACACTACATGTTGAGAGTTTTATTGGCTCTATGCCCTAGGGAAGCTGAATCATTGTGGCTTCAAAAGGCATCTGTAAAAAAAAAAAAAAAAAAAAAAAAAAAAAAAAAAAAAAAAAAAAGAACAAAATCAATTGAAATTGTATGTAAGATACTTTTTCACTCTAAATTAAAGAAAAAAGTGACGTTGCGATTTTTTTTAACCCTGCGATATATATATTGCAATTTTCTTCTTCATTTTGGTTATTTTCTTCTATGTTTTCTCAGATTTTCTTCTTTGTTTTCAGTGATTTTCTTTTTGGCAATTGTCTTTGTTTTTGGTGATGTTCTTCCTTTTCTGTGATTTTCTTCTTGTTTTTTTGGTAATTTTCTTCTTTGTTTTTGCACATTTTCTGTATTTTTAGTAATATTCTTTGTTTTTGGTGATTTTCTTCTTTGTTTTCTCAGATTGTCTTCTTTATTTTCAGTGATTTTCTTTGTTTTTGGCAATTGTTTTTCTTTTTGGTGATGTTCTTCATTTTCTGCAATTTTCTTCTTTGTTTTTTGGTAATTTTCTTCTGTGTTTTTGCACATTTTCCTCTGTATTTTTAGCAATATTCTTTGTTTTTGGTGATTTTCTTTTTCGTTTTCTCAGATTGTCTTCTTTATTTTCGGTGATTTTCTTTGTTTTTGGTGATTTTCTTCATTTTCTGTACTTTTCTGCTTTATTTACGGTGATGTTCTCTTGTTCAATACTCATTTTTTAATGTTGTTACCAGCAACTGTGTGTCAGATACCCTTGAAATTAGATGAGAACACATCGAGTTCATTTTCCTCCTACATTGCAGGACCTGAGATGTTACTATTGCGCACACATACATTGCGATGATGCTTCTCAAACGCTCTAAATTACTTTTAACCTTACATTACAGTCTGATATTTCCCTATTTAAATTATTGTAATATTGTGTGGGGAAGTACCTTTGCTACTCACCTCAACAAAATATTACTACGTTATTAGAATTCTCTTTTATTTTTTGCTCGACCTTTTTCTAAACCAGATGCTCCAAGTGCACCTTTGTTTTACAAACTAACCCTTTTAAACATTTTCAATATTAACACTCTTCTGACCTGCACATTTCTTTTTAGTTCTCTGTATGATTCTGACTGGCCTTCATATATCAAACATTATTTTATCAACAACTCCCAGATTCACAGATATCCTACCAGGCAGTCTGCAAATCTACATTTACCTTTAAGTAAAAATATATCATTATCAGTCTTCGATTAGATTTCACAGAGCTAAATTTTGGAACGCTCATCTAGATGTCTTATATACCTCTATATCAGTATCTATAAGAATAGACTCAAACATTAATCGATGCAGAATATTTGCTCTGACTCACTCATCTCAAAGTGAACTGTAAATGTCAGATAAGTGAACCTGTTATGTTTTATTGACTGTAAAAGTAGTTGATTCTTCAGTTTATATGGGTGTGGTATGATATAAGGCTTTTGGCTTTTTTTGCACATGTTGTAATTAATCTTTATTTTCCTTTACATGTATTTTGGTAGTTTTTCCCTTTTTTTCTTTTTTGTTTCTTTTATATTTTAAATCAACATTGTACTGAACTGCTACGTGCTAAACAATAAAGTTAATATAATAAAATAAAAAAGGCGTCATATGTTTAGCTGTTAAAAAAACGTACAAAGTGCTAGAGGTTCACTCAATGTCTTGCACTTGTTTTTCATAGTTTGACTTGTTCTATATCATATTTGTATATTGTAAGTGTATGTTGGAAGTGTATGTTACCTCTTGGCCAGGACTGCCTTGAAAAAGAGTTTTTTAATCTCAATGGGATTTTTTTTCCTGGTACAGGTTAAATAAAAATTGTAAAAAATAAAAACAGTATTTTTTTCAGTTTACGCAATTTAGGTTTACGTTTCATTCGCCATTCTGTAATTCCTTTCAATTCCTTCTATGTCTATTTGTGAAATGTCAGGGAAAATAAAAAGGCGTTTATAAGCTACAATGATGTTCTGTGGTTAATTTAGAAATGCAACCAGGTGGGCACTTTAAGTTTCTCTGTAAATAATTAGTAGCTTTTCCAATGCACTAATTCCTAGTCTGATCCACATTTAAAATAAAGAACCATCTCATCCATGGAACCATGAAGACATAATCTATTTTCTAAAAAGATGAGAGGAGATGTGATTGTTATTATCTAATTAATCCTGCCCATGCCCTGAGGTTATTTAATTTGTTGAAAGACCATTAAAAACCCTGCATCCGGCAAATAAAATAATGAGAATGTTAATTTGCTCCAGTTGGGGAAAGGAGTGCCATAAACAAGAGCTGGCAATATCAGACTCTACAGACAGGCCAAGCTACTCGCAAAAATTAGGCAAATGATACTAACAGAGAACTTTTCAGAATTTAATACCTCTGACAGCAGTGACAATAATTTAGTCGCTGTGCCCACATGATGCCCTATAAACAGGGAAACAAAGAATTAAGTTGTCAAAGTGAAATTATTTCTATTTAACTGACTCAATTGTGGAGCAAGGAATCACTTTTTATTGAGGAATTTGATGTGTCTGTTACACCGCAGGAAAAAGACAAAGAAATTCATCAAAGTGAGATTAACAGCGTTCAAATGCTTGGTTTGTCAGTTGTAGCACATGAAGGAAGCGGAGGGGGAAAAAAAACAAACATAAATGACAGATTATGATGGAAATAGAAATGCTTCAACAAGAGTAAAGTTTAATATGGAGTTCAACTGCGAGGCTGTGAAGGAAGGCAATGAGCAACACAAGCCCCCTCTCCGATGCACTGTTCGAATCGATTGCTTCGTACGTAACTTGTGCTTAAAAACATGGTTCCTGCACATTTGAAATGTCTAAATTTTATACTTTTTCCAGACCATAATTTCCAGATGTTGTTGTAAAAATATTCAAATAACTTGTGACATTTGAGTAATGTGTATCATGTAAATAAATAATGGTATTAATAGTTGTATAGAATCAAATCTGTCTCATCAAACTGAAAGTCACTAAATTTCTAGGACTGATTTTTTTTTTTTTGCACTGAAATGAAGTATCTGAATGTTTATTACACTGAAGTTTAGGTATCTAAATTTTAGTTATCTTAATTTTTTTGGTTGTGTAATTATCTGATTTTTTTTGCACTAAAATTAAATATCTGATTTTTTTTTTGCACTGAAATTTAAGTATCTATTTTATTTTTTTGTAAAATTAAGTATCTGATTTTTTTTTGTTGTGAAATTAAAGCAAGTTTGGAAAATAAATTAATTGAGTATTTGATTTTTTTTTTGCACTAAAA
>JAPTGZ010000002.1:15749168-15762614 GCA_029814645.1 Fowleria isostigma | reverse complement strand
CAGTTTAACACAACAATAATGTTAAATGTCCTGGTATCAGCCGGTGTCATGTCCGATTTGGGTCTGCATTGAGTGCGGCCGACTACGTGTCCATATTAGCGGAGTGTACACGATGGAGTCCAGTCAACTCTGTGGTGGACTGACCCTAGTGGCCTGATTTATCACTGCATGGCAAAGTTTTTGAAATGAACTGGACAGACAGCCCAGGCTTACTGTGTGGCTGAGGGAAAAAATGAATTGAATTGAATTAAAAAACTGTTTACGAACAGACAACAGACGAATGACAAACAGTCCCCAACTGATACCAACAGTCCATCAGACCACGGTCCGAGAATTTCAATAAATTTTAATAAAAGATAAGGCTGAGAAACATTCTATCTCACTTGAGAAGCAGAGGTGGAAAAATAAGACCTTATACTCTGATAAACATATGTGTTGGGTAATTGTGGGTGATCTAAACCATGGTAAATTATTCTTAAATGATGCATCATACATTAATATGGTGGTTGGAGAAATGAAAAGACAGCCCCATAGAGTCACAGGAGGGGGCAGGACAGAGAAACAGGGGATTGGGATGAAGAGAAAGAAAGGGAAAAGAGTAGGAAGCCCCTCAGGAATTGCAACGCACAGAGACTTCTATTTATAGAGGCGGGACTAGAGCTGAAGAATGACATCTACTCACCTCTGCAACACAACCCAACAACTCAAAACACATGCATATTGAAAGACTTTTGGAATCAATTTCCCTCTTATCCTTTTAAGATAGATTTTCGCTTTTCTGCTACACTGACTTTATTTTCTTTACCATACACAATTAATACCTACAAGTTCTAATCCACATTCCTGCGGTGGTTGTGCAGAAACAGAGGGAGCAGGCAGGGGCGAAGCGTTGGTGTGTGTGTGTTGAGGTGCAGAATATACGGCATACAAGGAGACAAGCAAGAGTCAATCTATATCTGTTAATGAACCTCCAGAGCTACATGGGAGCTGGTGACAGCAAACAAACCACACTGGGTACAAGCTTTTTCTGAGCTTACAGTGAAAGTATAGTAACAGATGACAACAAGCTGTGCCTGTGCCGTAACATATAAAAACATTTATATAGAGCATCAGTCTGTCCCATGACATCTGTCACAACATCACAAGCTGGTGCAGTGCAACATGCAGGCAACTCTGATGCTTCAACATTTGCCTGCTGTTTAATAAATTTAACTGAGTAAACTTGAAAACTATATAATGGTAGTAGCACAGGTTAAGGTACTTATTAACAAGATACCTGGTGTGTATAAGGTATTAGTAAAGCCTGTCAATGGTCTGGTATCAGTGAAACAGTGTTATCTTCCAGATGAAGATGTACTGATGACGATATGTTCTAACCTTATTTTGAAACAGTCTATTTATGGCTCAAAGTCAAGCAAATATAAGCAGAATATATGAAGAGCTCTATTCCAAAATGCTATAAATCCATTTTAATGCATTTCAGGAAAATTACTTTTTTTTTTATCTAGACCCACAAATTTTATTCCATTAAAATGGTTTGTTGGGTCAGTCTGAACAATGTTGAACAATACATGTTAATTAAATCAAAATTCAAGGTTCATTTAATTTTTTTCAAAATGCTATAAATCCATCCTTTCTTTAAATTGATGGTTTCTGTCTTTAAAAAATAAACAAGAGAATATGCAACATATGCCATCAGAGACTCACACTATAAATGAATATAAATCAAATAAATGCAAATGCATGAAATAAATAACATAAATGAATAACAGCCAAATAAAATGAATAGCAAAATAAACTTAATAGTAAAATAGAATAAATATATTCAATTTCATGTTTCAATATAATCCAACACAAAACAAATAAATTAAATGTAACACACATAAAAATACCACTAATTAAATAAAGATTCAACAGTGTTAATACATTTAAATCATTTAGTAACACACGCGGGTTAACAAGCATTCAGTGCTGAACCTGTAAAAAACAATGATAGTAATGATAATGCTCACTGAATTCTAACTGGTTGAGAGGATAAGACATTTAGGTTAAAAAGAGGTTCAGCACTCATAGTGGTTTGGAATGGAACTGCATCGACAGTACTTTTTAAATGAGGATATAGTGATTTGGCACGAAACATTGATGGAGCAGAGAATAGGTTCAGTACACAGCAAAATGGAATGAACTATTCAATTTTTATAAATTTGGTGTTTATATCCTTTTGGAAAAAAGCTCTTCATAGTGCCAATTATTTATATTAAAGCCACACTGAAGTTGAATGTACTTTATGTGCTTTTTGAATGCCTTTTATTTTGTGGCCTTCTGCTTTCCAGGACTGGCTGATTCTGGTATTGTCACCCAAGATGGATGTTGATACATGACACATTATAAAATCAGTCTACACAGCATACTGTACTTTAGTATAGTTGCTCTTGTCGACCGTCATTACATCCAAAACAGTGGTGAGCTAAGGGCTTTGGTGTGCGTCTGCATTTTCCAAATGCCTTTCTAGTTCCCTCTGAATTTGAAAACCAGAGCACAAACCACAGGACAAGAGTCCTCAGAACCACAAATCCTTGTGTTGAATAAGCAGCACATTATCATTATCATCATTCACTGCGCTGACTTATGATTGTAATTGTTGTCATTAACAAGCATAAAATCAAGGTGAGTAGACATGAAGTCAAAAACACAAAGGCAGTTTGTATTGACGAAGTACAGACGTGGCCCACATAACAACACTGAGCGATATGTTTTAGCGAAAAACAACATAAGCGGCGGACACTTTTAGAGTTCATCATTCACTGTGGTTCTGAATAAGGCTGGCACTGGAAACACAATATGCTTAATTTTTAAAGGTATCTTTGGCCTATATGAAATTCTAATGAGCTCATTTCACGTCATACTGCTGACTCAAGGCTATCTCAAGTGTTTTGGGTAACATGCAAATACCCCTGTTTGAAATAATGGAATATGCTTGATCATTACACAAGTCCCTCAAGCTTTAAACCACTCCGACTCTGATGCTGATTTAGAATACGGCCAAAGAAATTCCAGGTGTGTCTGCTGTAGGACCTGCTTATTGCCAGGACAGCAGTGTGTGCTGTTATTGGTTAAAGGATGTCACTGTGGAAGGAGTGAGTTAAGAAGCTTAGCACTGCGAGCGGATCCACCTAGCCGAGCCCTGCTGGCTGTCGCTGGGCCCACCTGACTCCCTCACTCATCCTCCTCCAGCAGTGGGACTAATCCACACAAAGGGGAACCTGGCTGACAACTCTTGTCTATGGGCAGACAGCTGCACTACATGAAACATTTGAAACCAAAATAAACAAAATATCATTAACAGGAAAAGGAAAAACCCAGTATGTAGATCTGATGTCACACAAATGATACCGTGTTTAAAATAGGTAGCATGAAGATCAGCTATTGGTAGGGCTGGGCGATACGGCCTCTAACCATTATCGCGATATACAGTCATGCTCATAAGCTTACATACCCTAGCAGAATTTGGGATTTTTTTTGGCCACTTTTCAGAGAATATAAATGATAATACAAAAATTTTTCTTTCACTAGAGTGTTAGTGGTTTGGTGAGGCCATGTATTATCAAACAAATGTGTTTGCGACAAGATAGAAAAATATATTTTGAAATGGAGCAAATATCTGGAATCTTTAAAGACAAAAAGAACACACAATGAGAAGACAATGATCGCTTGGCCTATGCATGTATTTGTGTACGTTGGTATTGAACACCTATGTTTGGATATTGATGGTGTGTATGTGTTGTGTAGTTTGACACTCAAAATTGATGTATCGGATAAAAAGACCAATATAATGATGTGAAGACCCTTTCTTACTGTGGATGGGTGAGCGGGTGGGTAACTGACCAACGTCTTAATGTTATTATTGGATGTGTGATACTATGATTTGTTAGGAAAAAAGAAATAAAAAATGCTAGTCATGAAAAAAAAAAAACTAACGTGTTTGCTCTTTTTAAATCATACTGACACCAGAAATTATTCAAATCACCCTAGTTCTTAATCCTCTGTATTGGCCCCGCCCCTCAATAACAGCTTCAAGTCTTTTATGGTAGTTGTAGATAAGGCACTTTACTGTCTCAGATGGTAGAGCTGTCCATTCTTCTTGGCAAAACACCTTCAGTTCCTTCAAGATTTTGGGTTTTATTGCATGAACTGAATGTTTGGGACCTTCCCAAAGTGGCTCAATGATATCGAGGTCAGGAGACTGAAATGGACACTCCAGTACCTTCACTTTTTTCTGCTGTAGCCAATGACAGGTCAACTTGGCCTTGTGTTTTGGGTCATTCTCATGTTGGAACATCCAAGACTGTCTTATGTGCATCCTGTCAGGGTATGCAAACTTATGAGCACAACTGTATTTAGGCTGCAATACATGATATATACCTCGATATTTTAAAATATCCTATACATCCTATACATGTAAATGTTAAATTCAACTCTTTAATGCATGACATTACATATTCTGCAGAGATAAGTGCTGATGCAGGATGGAGTTATAAAAGCATTACTAGTGATGCCATAAACAGAGAGATACAAAGACATCTTTCTGTTTTTATTTATTTATAAATAGGTTATTTTTATTTTCTTGTAAATGCTGTGAAATGTCCACAAACCCCTTCAACTGTATAACCTATAACTGTACTGATCAGACTAATAAATACATAAATAAATAATGCCAGATAACATCATGTACAGAAAAACCCGTAACTCTCCAAACGTCTATGCTGATACCGATTTATCAAGAGAAGCGTCATTGTCGTTTGCAGACGGTCCTTTAGCAGTCCGGCTACTGCTTGCCTCAGAGTCTTATGTTCAGTGTGGTTTCTGTACGTTTTAAATAAAATAACTGTAATTTCGTGAGAGCCAACAGTTGTGAAAGATGGGTCTCATGTGTTTGTGTCAGTAATATCTGTGTGAAGATGGTTTGATTTGGATCGCGCTATTTTCTTGAAACGGGAGGGGAAAAATGAGTGACTGTTGAAAAAACAACCTGACTTCACTTCCATTTAGACGATGGGTTTTCAGGTGGTGAAATAGATAACCGCTTTAGTACAACATCATCCTTAAGAAACCCCAACCGCTGCCAGATAAACAAGCTGGTCATGTTTTACTTCGGAACAATATCATCTGCCTCTACTTTCTCTGCTCGTTCCATGCTGTACTTACTGTGTTTTCATGATATAAGAACACGTATGTGCGGCGGATTTTTTTTTTGAATGAGCAGGGGACCAAGGGCTGTGAAAGACCATGATGAGGGAACAGCAGAATTGAAACTTCTACTGTTGACGCTGGCCAACAAGTTATTACTCTATGTTCACGATTAGGGATGTAACGATATAAAAATTTCATATCACGGTTATTGTAACCAAAGTTATCATGTACTTATACACACACTGAAATCAATTAATTAAGTACTTTTTGGGCAGAAACATTGTTCACCTGTGATTAAAATGTAAAAATGTCAGCATATTTACGTAATAAAAATCAATGTATATACACTAACAATAAAAAAAGTAATGTGGATGTAAGAACAATACAACCACATGGAAACGAATCTGTAGTGCAAGTATTTAAGTATTACTGTGAGTTTTCGAAGTGCGGTAATCGATTACAGTTTTCATGAGAATTAGAATTGAAACGGTAATGCAAACCATCAGGTATTTTACTGTGGTTTATCAGTATACTGGTAATCGTTACATCCCTTTCTGAGATATAGTTATTTTATATGTTGCACATGATCTAAGCTGCAATACATCGAGTATATTAGGTATATCGTCCACCCCTATCTATCGGGTTTAACTTTATCGTCCTAGATGCAGTTCAGTATTACTTTTTATGCCATAATGTAATATTTGTATGTACTCCAAAATTAAAGACCAGATTAATCATGCAGTCATCACCAAGTCAGACGTTTCAAACTGGAGCTACATCTGATCAATAAATGATGGCTACCAATGAAGTTTATTTTCATTTGGCTTTGATATTTTATTTTCTCATTAATTAATGGAACATAGAGAATGAGGCAGGGGGTGTAGGTATAGAGGGGGATGCAACAGATTAGGTTGAGTAGCATATGGTCCCTCAGTCCCATAATGGCCTGTGAGCTTTGCTTTTGGGGACTTGTAAGGTTTTTCATGTGAAAATGAAGCTTCAGGCTATTCCGCTGTGTATCAATCAGTGTGACTGAGGTTTGAAGATGCATGAAATAAACCGGTGGGGAGGGGTGGGAAGGGGTGGGGGGGTCAGCAGTTTTTTTTCCCAAAGCACAGAGGTCAGCAAAAACACAGTACAATTCTCTTTCCTTGTTGACATGCGTAAAGCTTTGTATCAACAGACTTGGTCCATCTGTTTTACCTGCCATATCAAACTCATCTTCATGTTTTCAGTGAAGAGCTGCGGTTATAATCGTGATTAAAAAAAAAAGAAAGAATACTAACTACTTGGCATAGTTTAAATGATTTTGTAGAAAGTATTCATGACTTTATGGAATGTAGTAGATTAACATTTTTGTTGAAGTAAATAAATCCTCTAAAGTTTGTCAACAAATTTACAAAAACCTGGTCGGGGGAGAAATGTTAATTGGACACATTTAGAGAAAATTGCAAGTATATTACAGAACAAACCTCATTTGCATCCGCATCCCTGAGACAAATAAATAAACTCTGACCCAAAACAATTCTAGGCTCAAATTCTAAGGTTAAACAATAAAAATTACTGTAATTTCTATTTGCTGATTTTTTTAATTGCACATTACTTTTTGTTGGTTTGACTGTCAGTATGATTGCACACACAGACATCACTGCACCAGTTTACAAAAAACCTGGCAGAAGGGGTAAGGCATGGGGCAAGGACAAACCTATTCAATTCACAAAAAATACTCAAAAACACTCCAAAAATATAAAACTCTTTAAAAATATAAAAAGAAGAGAGCAGGAGGATTCAACAGAGAGGGATTCAGGAATTTCTTTTTCACTTATTTTAATCGTTATGAGATAAGAAGTACAGGACTGTGGGGCTTTGACTGAAGTATGCACTGTACCGACTGCCCTTCTACTTAAAATAAAAATGCTCTCCCTCATTTCTTAGTTGAGACATGTTTTCTCTGAGGTTTTCACTAAAACTTCATCTAAGGACGCACAGATGTATCAGCTGAACATCAGCTAATACCCAGTATTGGCCTTGTTGAGTGGCATCAGCTAACGGCTAATAAGATGACATTTAACCAGTGGCAAAGGGCGATGTCTGTCTCTTCTGCTGTTTGACAAGGTATGTTTCCTAAATTTGTGCTTACTCAAAGACAGGGTATTGAAAGCCGGGCAGACTTTGAAACTGAAAAAAAAACCTCAGTGTCTGCATCGCTTATCACACTGTAAGCCACAGACCAGGAGCGGCCTGTGGTGTAGGCGGACTAGGTCCTAGGGCGCCACAGGGAGGAGGAGGAGAAAGAGAGAAATTTTAAATAAATCAAAATTTTCTAAATTTCTTTTACAATATTATAAAGTCTATCATTGATTCAAATTAACAATATTAACTATTTCTTTCAAACCAATTATCATTACATTGGTCACACAATAGTCACACTTAGATTATCATTTATACATGTACTAATTTCTGCAATACCTCTGATGGAATTACAACAGAGAATGTCATTGAACTTACAACCATCCTGACTTACGGTTTAGAAGACATGTAGTAACTACCCTATTTTAACTATGTTTATTCTATTTTGTACAGTAAAGCACTTTGTGACCTCTGTCTGTGAAAGATTCTCTAAAAATAAACCTTATTTATTACTTATACACCCTGCCCCAATGCATGCTAGGAAACCCATCTTAGCTGCTCCTCCAAGCAGCAGAGCTAGAGGCTATGTTTCCTAGGTTTTTTTGACTCTCCAAAAAATATTAAATACATTTATGCCTGCACATTTATCACTGTCAATGCTACACACCTCCTTTAACTGTCAAACACACAACAGAACACACAGCAGAGCCAGACCCTGAACTCCCAGCCTCTGGACCAAGCTGTAATAAAACACGTCTCAATAAAATAATCTTCATATCAGTGTCAGCAATAGAGCACTGCTGTTGCTTTTTGGTTATTTGCTAACGAACAGCTAACTAATAGTGAACTGGGATGCTTCTCCAAAGACAGACCAGCTGACTAACAAACTCTGTAAGACTAATAATGCATTGATAACACATAACAGCGAGATGATGACAGTGACAACACATGCTGTGATTAGGCGAACCACACAAGGAGGCATAAGAGAAACTTAATCACCATGGTAACAAAAAAAGTTCTATGGCTGCCTGCTGCAATGCCTGGGCAAAATCAAAAATACCATTAAATGTAAAAAAAAAATAATATCTTTGAATTTTTATAAATCTTGTACATAGATGTAAATACATTGATCACAAACCATATTTTTATATTTTCAGTTTAATGCATTTAAAAGAATTTAAAATGAAAGGTTTGATCATCTGATATTTTATTTCTTCAGCACCCACGCAGCATCCCTCCACAACTTTGTGGTAAACACACAAAAGTACATTAACATAGTCGATCAAATGTGAGCAAAATTATCAGAATAACATTGCTCATTTCAATGCATTTAAAACTATTCTGGACTTAAAAATGCTTTACAGAATTCAGCGTCAGAATGTTTGTTTCATGTTCAACTGTCAGGCATACATTAATGATGGAGGTGAAAGGAAAAATGAAAGAGGAACTTAAGTGATTAAACTAGTGCACACAAAATACTCGTGCTAACCATGCATAACGAATGGGTCTCAAACCTAAAGTGAGGGCATTGTCTTTAATCAGAGGGTAATTTATTGACTCCCATTTACAAAGCCATAATACTAGTGATCAAGCCCTTCAACCGTAAAATGCAATAAACTAGGGAAGTGTTTTGTGAACAAAGGCAAATAGCAAGGCCCCACACATCATTATGTTCTGTTCATATCCCATTAGATTAGTTCCAAATGGGTTTTAGGTTAAAGAAGCCATGTCACATACAGCCAGGGTCAGGGGAGAAAATGTCAAATCATCATGACGTGTGTTTAATCCTCTGAATATTTTCAACTCCACCATATCATATCCACCAGAGGCTAAGCTAAGTCATTGCACTTTGTGTTGTAATAACTTTATTTTGCTGAAATGTTCACATTGGGAAACAAAAAAAAAATGAATGTCATGTTATATACAGTTGACTAGGCACACTCCATCCATAACACCACAAATGTTGCTTTGATTCTCTTTCTATAGAGCAAGCTGTTATTGCGGCTAGTCACTATCATCTTTCTCCAAAAGTGTAAGCGATTGATGAGGCCGTTGTAAGAAGAAAAGCATACCTAGCTGGCATAAGAAGAAAGATCTCACAAGAAATGGCATATACACACTCCACTTTACCTGAAGCAGAAAATTGTCTGGCAGTGAATGGGGGGAAGATGTGGCTATGTTCTTTTCCTACTGCATTTTCACAAGTTATTTCTCTCTCAATGGAGGCACAAATACTTGTCCATCAGGGAGAACAAAGCCATGTAATTGGCTGCTTCCCCACTTGAGCCCCAGATAGCACAGTGTTAATAACAAACTGATGAGAAATTCATTAGGGCTCCAAATAAAAACAATCTCTCCTCGATAAGAGGCGAGTACATTATAATTAAACTGATGCCTCTCCGTTTTCATTAGGCCTTGGAGCCTGAAAACCTGAAGACAAAACCACTGAGATGGATGCAATTAAGCCTTATTGTTTTACTACACATTTGAGTCTGAAGTATAAAAACAATGGCGCTAAGTTAATGTAATAGGTGTTCATGCAGCAGGAGAAAGAAAACTGCCCAAGAGTCATGTGGGAAACTAACTGACCACAGAGACACACTGTGGTGCAGCAGGCAAATCTACGCTGTAAAGGGAGGGAAAAAGTCTAGATTAGTTACACTGCGGACTGCTGAGAGGGAGGGACAAGCTGGAGAATGCATAAGGCACTTCACCTGCCTTCATATATATATATACATATATATATATATACATATCCTCATGAGACCCAGGAAGGTGAAAATTTTAGAGTGTTTTTTTTTTTTTTTTACATTAAACAACTGTGTTGACTGGAAACTGTATAACATAACAGTTTTCTCAGATTCATTTTTTTAAAAATTATTTATTCAATCATTCATTCATCCATCCAATCCATCCATCTATCTATCCATCTGTCCATCTATCTATTTATTTATTTATTTACGTAATGTCCTTTGCAACGGACAGCATTATTTAAGTAAAATTGTCAATCAATTACAGAGGACAAAAATGCATTGCTGGGTCTCAGGAGGATATATATATATATACATACACATACTGTATATACACACTTTTTTTTAACTTGAATTTTATTGTTTGATTTTTAACATTCATTCATTCATTCTTTCATTCATTTTCTGACCCCACTTTATCCTCACTAGGGTCACGGGGGTCGCATGGAGCCTATCCCAGCTACTTAAGGGCGAAGGCGGGGTACACCCTGGACATTTCACCAGTTCAGCGCAGTCATTTTTATCATATTACAAGACAAAACATTTAGAACAGGGGTGTCAAACATGCAGCCCGGGGGCCAAAATCAGCCCACCAAAGGGTCCAAAGCGGCCTGCAGGATTAATTTATGAAATGCAAAAATGATTAACTCATTTTGGTTCAGGAGCCAGATATAGACCTATATGATGTCAAGCAAATGAATAATATAACAATCTATAAATAATGACAAGTACAAACTTTCTTCTTGGTCTAATGTGGAAAAAATAACATTACACGATGAAAATGTTCATTTTTACTAACTATCCTTTAACAACAAAATGTAAAAAACCTGAAAGGTGTAAAGAAAATGATGTGTAATTTTAACAATATTATGCCTGTTACCAAATGTTTGTGTAACATTGCAATACACATAAATGATGTTGAAGCATAATATTGTTAAAATTGCACTTTTTCTTACAAAATGTCAATTTTTTTCAGGTTATTCACATCTTTTTGTGTGTGTGAAAGGATAGTTTGTTTTAATGCACTAAAACAAAGTGTATTATGCTATTATTTTACTGTTCTGACCCACTTGACAGCAAATTGTGCTGAATGTGACCCCTGAACTAAAATTAATTTGACACCCCTGATTTATAACGTAGTGTCAGATATCTTCTTGTATATTGTCCACTAGAGCTGCACAATATATCATTTCAGTTTCGTCATCACCATGTACAAGTGCACAATAGTTACATCGCAGGTGCTGCAAATTAACAGAAAGTCTTCTCATCTAATTTCAGTGGTAACAACACTAGAAAAAAAAAAAAAAAAAAAGAAAATCACTAAAAATGAAGCCTTGGAGCCAAAAAGAAGAGCAACATCGGTTATCTGGAATTACTTCGGCCTCAAGAAGGATGATATTGAAACATTGTTCTGTGTCGACAGTTTGCACCTGTTGCCACAACGACAGTTAACACAACTAATTTGTTTGACAATTTATATTGGCACCAGAAAGCTATGATAGCCTCCTGAGTATTTTTTCATATTGCAATATATATCATAAGGTTAAAAAAAAATCGCAAAGTTAGCTTTTTTCCAATATCATGCAACTGTATGATCAACTTTTTTTTTAATCAATCTTCGTATGTTGCTTGTTGTAGGCTTATGATATCAGTAAGTCTCTCCATGTTGTGAATTTCTTCTACAATGTTTCTCCAGTTCTTTAGGGTAGGGGGTCCTCTTTACACCATTTTCGTGTGATTTTTTTTTTTTATGCTACCAAGAAGATCTTAATCAAATTATTTATCTTCAGTTGGTGTGTCTTTTTCTGTTAAATGACCCAAATATAGCACAGAACCTGTTCTTGGAAGTTCATATCCCAGTATTTTTCCGAGTTCTTCGCTGATATTATTCCAATATTGGGATAATTTTGTGCACTGCCAAAAAACATGCTCATGTCCCACATCCTACTCAAAGTACAACCTCCAACAGGGCTGACGGAATGATAGTGAAGCCTTTTTGATCTTTGGTGTTACAAACAAATCTCATGTTTTTCCAACAAAATATTTTCCAATTTCTGGAATTAGTAGTGACTTGAGTTTCACATGTTTCATACCATGTATCATCACTTAATTCTACCAACAGTTCTTTACTCCATTTATCTCTAATCCTGATACAGTTTGGATATCACTTTTTCTACTTGCCCTAATATTAAACTTTCTCCCTCTTTCTTTGCTTGAATTACCTTCTCCATCTTTTCATCTTTACCCAATCTTACTTTGAACGTTCTGTTTTTCTCTCTATTTCCTCCAAAAAATTACCTTCTTTTCTTCTCGACAACCAAAACGAATGGGCAATGGCTCAATGACTTCACAGAAATCTGAGATGGCCAGCTTCAAGTCAGACAGCGAGGGGAAACAAAAGGATGAGACGCACAGATTTCTGTGTACTTCCGTGCTCTGAAGATGTTGTGGCAGGGGAGGGAACTGCTTGTATCTCTGCTGTCAGCGATGCCCTGGCAAAGCCTCGTCTGTCCACAAAGCTACTCAAACCACCACCAAAGTGTGAGCTCAGGACTCAAATACCCCTTCTCTTCCTGTCACAACACCATCATATCCTCAGAGGAAAAAACCAGATTTGCAATCTTTGTATACAAAGATGCATGCACATGCGCAAATACCACTCGAAAATGAACACACAAACACATACAAAATAAAAGCCTTGAGAGTAGAATAATATGAATGAGACCACTCGGCAACACCAGTGACTCTGAATACTGTATGGTATTTTGAATAGATGTTTTGAATTTAAAAGCACACAATGCCAAATATCCTTGCCTCTGCTTGCTTTATCCTTGCTCTTACAGGCAAGGTAACTGGTAGACAAACTGATAGCCTTCACTCTCTCAAACGAGAACATAATGTGAAGCAAACAGAAATGTGGCTTAAACTCAGTGCACCCATGCATAAATGAAAGTAATTATGTACAGTGATATTCTTAAGGAACTGAGCACACTACTAGCCGGATGAACTACAACTAATGAGTGAATTTACACTGTCTGTAACTACCCAACAATACTACAACAGGTCAGTTTTGCTCCCAACTTGTTGGTACGCTAGGCGCCATGAATAGAGAAAATGGTAATTTTTTTTTTATTGTCGAGCACTGTTTCACAGACAAGAGTGCTGAGACACATTTTGTAATAAATGTCCAAAATGTAATAACTTTTTTATTTCATTTTGTGATAAAGCAGCACTTTTTAATAAACTGGCTCAACACATTTTGTCATAAATTTTGCCGCATTTTGAATTTGGCCACAAGTTATTGGCCTATATAATTCCAAACTTCAAATAGGCAACTAACATTATATTTGGAGTATTCTGTCATACATAGATGTAT
>JAPTGZ010000002.1:15737364-15749068 GCA_029814645.1 Fowleria isostigma | reverse complement strand
GACAAACAACCACTCTCACATTCACACCTATGGACAATTTAGATTAACCAATTAACTTATCAGTGCATGTCTTTGGACGGTGGGAGGAAACCGGAGTACATTGGACGACCCGTTCTAACAACTGCACTACATATAAATTAAAAAAAACATACTGGTGTGGGCTGAAATATGTGCCCCCCAGAAACTGAATTTGAAACACATCGTTTGAATTTGTATTGTTTAATTTGAATCATCGCATTGAGAAACTGAATCTGAGTAGTATAATTTAAAATCAAATTTATTAGTTTGGAACTGAAGTCCAATAAACTTGAAACTGAATGTAAGATTATAAAATGTTATTCTCTGAAACTACATTTGATCCTCATTAAAAATTCAACTCTATATATTTTCACATTCAGTGCTAAGAATTCAAATTCAGTTCTCACAATTCAGTTTTACTTGTAGCAGACATCCGGGTAGTTAAGGAAGAGCAATCGAGCGCAGATGCATAGGACTCCTCTTCAGCCAGGGTGAAGCACTTCTTCCCGTTTCAAGGCGGGTGACAACAAATGACCACTATGTTATGTGCTCAAAAATGTAGGTACTGATCAGCCAAAGAGAAGTTCTGTGTATCTGTACTCGATTGCTCTTCCTAGATGTCTGTCAGAGGTCAACTGAAATTGAATTGTGAGAACTGAATGTGAAAAT
The DNA here is from genome assembly GCA_029814645.1 of Fowleria isostigma. Taxonomy (NCBI): domain Eukaryota; kingdom Metazoa; phylum Chordata; class Actinopteri; order Kurtiformes; family Apogonidae; genus Fowleria; species Fowleria isostigma. The sequence continues at coordinate 15,748,381 of JAPTGZ010000002.1, read as the reverse complement.
ATATATAGTTGAATTTTCAGTGAGGATCAAATATAGTTTCAGCAAAAGTGAATTAAATGTCATAATTATACATTCAATTTCAAGTTTATTTGACTTCCGTTCCAAATTATGTGAGCGTCTGTGGCACAGTTGGTAAAGCGGGTCATCCAATGATCAAAGGATCAGCGGTTCGAAACCCGCCTCCAACTCTCCACATGTTGAAGTGTCCTTGAGCAAGACACTGAACTCTAAATTGCTCCCAGTGAGGCTTGACAGCACTTTGCATGGTGGCAGCCGCCCACTGGTGTATGAGTGTGTGCGTGAATGGGTGAATGTGAGGCTTGTAATGTAAAGCGCTTTGAGCACCATTAATGTGTGGGAAAGTGTTATATAAGTACCGACCATATTCAAATGTCAAATTATACCATTCAGATTTAGTGTCTCAATGCACCGATTCAAATAAAATAATACAAACTCAAAGTATGTGATTCAAATTCAGTTTCTGGTGGCACATGTTACACTTCATACAAAGACACCACACTTTAACCATCAACCAAACATATGGATGGGTGCAGCTACTGTGGTTTGACCTCGGGGAAACAGGGAGCAAGCAGGTCACACTAATGTGGACCAATAATCTCTCTCAGAGTCATTAGGATGATCAATGCCATTCTAATGAGATAACATCTGGAACAAAGGACCTTAATATGAGACAGCTGCTGAGCTAATTGGGAGAACATTCTACGATGTTAACTAATGCTGCAGCCATTGTGCCCAGGTTTCGGACCCCACCCTGTTAACATCCAAAATACAACATGTTGAATATTTCATACTTCCTCTAATGACTAATTATGACACTGTTATATCAGTGGTAATGTATGAGCGCGAGACAGACAGAAATACCACAACATCTCAGCTTGACATGAATGCTTATTGAGCGGCACTAAATTGTTCAATTATGGAGAAAATCTGTTTTGAGGTAACCTTTCAGCTTATTAAATAAGCTATAAATCAATCTTTGGGGCAGAATGAGTGGCTGGCTCTTAATGAGTGAACGTGTCTAATCTCTCACGGTTTCCTTTTTCCTCTCTTTGTATGAGTGTGTATGTGGAACCAGGAACATACTAAAAGCCAAAATGCTAAACTAATTTAATAGATTTGAAAAATTACAGTGCAGAACAGTTTGACACTACTTCCAACTTTAAGCTGCATGTTGGTGATTTGACTGACTGAATACAAGTGGTTCTAGAGGACAAGAACTCAAAAATTGGGAACAATGCAGTCCACCTCCAAACACTGACTAAGCAGGATCCAATTAGCCATGAGCATAATGGAAACGAGCGCCAAAGAGAAACTTGTAATAGTGTCTGTAAAAGTGTCTGCACAAGTCTTTGGTAATTGTGAACAAATATAATTACTATGAACAAAGGACACAGCAGGTCTAATATGAGTTTAAACATCATTTCATTGTTACACCACAAAGCATTAATTAAATATAATAAGAAATAGAATGAAAAACTTTCAAAATTTCCAGACAGCATAGATTCTCTAACCCCCGGGCTGAATGTCTACTGGTAGCTCAACAGATTGTCTCTTTAAATTTACATTTTACAAATTTAATAACTATGTTTGTTGAGGGTTACATTAAAATACAGACTGACAAGCAGAAAAGACCATTTTAAATCATGTAGTGTACTGCACTGCAGCAGTTTTGCACTTACTTCACAATAAAGCTGTTTTAAATCCTTTTAAAAGTGATACATATATTTGATCTTCCCTTTCAGAAGTAAAAAATTACCTTGAAGTAGAACAGGAACAAAATATTTACTTGTGCAGTTTCACCATTAAAATATCATAAAGTAAAAAAAAAAAAAAAGATAGATAGATAGATAGATAGATAGATAGATAGATAGATAGAGTACTATTACATTATATTATTATTACATATCATTTCTTTATTTATATATATATATATATTTCTTCCATTGTTCCTTGTATTTATTTTTATTTACCTTGTATTGTTTCTTAGCTTCTTTCAAATAAGACATTGACATCTGTTGTATTTAAATGCAAAACCAAAAAAAACCCTCACTGCTCTAATTCCTTTAATTTTTCTTCATATGAAGTCTTCAGCATGTATGAAGTGGGTATAGTAACACCAGAAAAGTACATTACTATGGGTGGTTAGGGAAATAGGAAGAAATACCATGAAGTCTGAGCGTAGTCAACACTGCAACAGCACAATTCCTCTGAGAGAACGACAATGTGAGCTCCCAACTAACAGTAATTGGTTTTAAAATAATAGAATTCATTACAGTTATGGCGCTTGTTCAGAAATGCAAACAGGGGAAGAAAAAACATTCACTAGAGACTTGGGCTGAACTGCTTCACTAAAAACCATGGGGAGATGAAAGGCATAATTCAAATGACAATTTTAGAACCCTTAGTTCATTTATATCAGAAGCTCAGAAGATGTTGCCGGCATAATAACATCAAGATTTTTTTCTCTATTCTTTTGTTCTACTTGCAGGGCATAGAAGGAACTTTTTCCCTCTCAATTTCATTCTTTTGTGGTGGCAAATTCCTCCTCCTCACACAGAGACATGTGAGGTGACACACAAACAATCTAGCAAACAACACCCGTTGGCAGCACAGACAGCCAACTGAAAGCTAACATGGGAAATCTTGACAGGAAAGAAGAAAAACACCTCACACATGACACTGAATTTGCTGCTTGTCTTATTAAATGACTGTGTAATTATACACATCAGGGGTCTTCATTGTAAGGTCCTGTGTTTTTATCACATCCCGTGGCAAACTATGTTTGATTCAAGGCCCGCTTCTCAGGTGTGAAAAAGACATTCATGCAATTGACATAAGAAAGATCATCTCTCAAGACCACTCAGGACATAAAGAGACAGGTCAGCCATCTCAACATGATTGGATGTCACCTCACATGCTGGGTCTATAGCCAACATCAAGGACATCACCATTTGGAACACTATACATCTGCCATCAAATCAGCCTCAGGTCAATATCTAGTAATTGGTCCCATTCTACAGAAATCTTGATACATTTGAACAGCTTTTGATAAACCAAAAAGCCTTTAGAACACGTGAGAAAATAAGAGTAGAGGTGGATTTTTTCCTCCCTTTTACTTTATGTTACTCACCTTAATTTAGCACAGTACATGAAGAAAAACAACAGCACCATATGGCTGTGCATTAAAAATTGATAAGGTATGTTAGTGAGGGCACCTGAGCAGAATGACAAGGTGGAAGAAGTTGAAATACAATGCACACCATTGTCAAGGAAAAAAAAAAGGACGAGTGTTGCTGCAGCCCTCTGTCGTCAATGTCTTTGCTAGAAAACAAACCGGACCATAAACAAAAGCCGTATCCAACTGAGTTCATGTCTCAGCAGAACACGAGCCCAAGTCGCGTCAAGAGAACAAGATGTCATTTAGTAGATAGGGCGTGTATCGAGAAAACAAAGTTAGGCCTGGTGTTAAGACTCTGAGTGAAAGCACTTTCAATAGAATACACACAAAGATTGAGACGAGTCATGTGGTTTTGGGCTGATGGCATAACGTATATAAGAGATCTACAGAAAGACACAAAGTGTGTCACACAGACAGTAATGTTATAACAAGATTTGTTATGTTGTTATGGGACTACACTGTTGATTCATCATTGTGGGGCTGGTCTAATAAATAACACAGATATAGTCATATTAGAGGTCATGCACAATAGGTCATTCCAGGAGCAGGGATGCTAAGGCTTCCTCACTGGATATGCGAGTGAAACACACCAAAGTTTGGATTCACAAAAAGTTGGCTGCCTTCCACAATGTCACAGACAGTGTTGCTTTTGAATCTGTGAACAGGCCTGATGATAAAGATATGTTTTTTTTTGTATCCTTATTTTCCCTCCTTGGTAGCAGTATTGATCTGAAATGACAGACCAATTTGAATGCTGTTGTACCATTTCACACAAATCCCTCTTGTAAGGATCAGATGTCCAAAAAAACTGTATCAGTGGCACACATAGTATTATGTTACGTAGGCATGAGAGAAACCCATTAGGTCAATTCCATAGCAACAATATGGCTTATCAGTCCCTGTGTGTTGTGCTGACGACCAAATTCAATGGCCAACCGCTGCCACCAAGTGCCAGCCTTTAGTACTACAATACTGACTTGAGGACTGCAGGTGCTGATGCCTCTATCTGAATACTGGAGGACAATGACCACGCATAAAGCAGCTACTGCGAGTGATACACTCTCAAGTCAAATAAAACCAGGACCCAAGGCCATCAACAGAGTTGTAAAACAACTATAAAGACGACTAAACACTATTCAAACACCAGTATTTGTTTTAATACAGGACGACAAAGGTGACACACAATGGAAGGTAGGGAAATGCATGTGATTTAAAAAAGCTCTGACTACTTTCTTAGCCAGCTCATTCATGATAACTTCCTTCCTCCTTCATTTTTGCCACATTATCCTCCAAGTCTTAACTGCCTACATCTTCATATATGAAAACTGGCTGTTTAACTCACATGAATGAATTCATTTTTTCATTCATTAATTCACTTGGGAAAGTCAACCAACCCAATACTGCTGATAAACAGGTAAAAAGTCATACAGCTTGAAGTCTGCCATTTTAAAGCCGTGGCTCATTTCTCCTGAGCACCCTTAGAAAAGAAACTGCAAGCCAGACAATAACACAGCGAGTGATCTGGCCTTGATCATGTCACCAATCACTACAGCAGAGAGCTGTCTGGGGAAATGGTGAGAACCTGGCTGTTGATGAGGCGATTATGTGGCTTTACTCTTGTGCGTCCAAGTATGACAGCCCTATGAAAGCATGGTAGCTGATAGTCACAGACTATACCTTGTTAGCACTCTGTTGTGCTGAGTGGACTAGTTGGCTGAATAGTAAGGCACTCCCACAGGACCTGGTGGGCTTATTGCAAGAGTTGAGGGGGATTATAAACAGGCCATCAGTGTAACTCTATCCAAACTTGACAGCTACAACAACTTTGTCTTCTACTCTTTTGGTCCCTGTCAACAGCTGTCTCTTTTTACTCCTTGTCCTCAAACCACGCACTGTGACTGATGTGAAACAACAACATTCAACAGGACTGTTGTGGACAGTGCCTCATATTGACACAATATAAGTCTACATTTGGAAAAAAAATCAGTAATGCACAGAGTGGCAGTTTTGTAAACAAAAGTGCATCATCAAATCACCCACTGGAAAAAGTTCTATGCAAATCTTGACATACGAGTCCTTATTTCACAGGGATCACATCTAGAAAAAGCAGACAACTCATCAACAAAAGCAAATAACTTACTAAATATGCACAGTTGTAGAGAAAGATATCAAAGAGCTAAAGAAGCAAATAAAGAAATCTGATGTGACTGGAGGAGCAGGCAACCATAAAACATGGGGATACACAGAATTTCACAGCTGTGTGAACAGTTAAAGCAGATGCGATGGGAAGTGATGGCGGATGCATACAGAGAGGCGGGTTGTAAAAATACGCTATAAAGTTTATGGGGCCTAATGCGGCCCTGCAGGAGCCTCCTGCCGAGCTGAGCATGCCGACAGTGCCATTGAGAGTGTGACAGAGCTGTGGGGGAGAGATGTACAACTGAGAGCATAGCCAGTATTCACAAGCTCCATCACTGGTGTGAGGATGTGCATACAGTACATAAAATTCACATATATGCAATCAACTGAACTAAGAATCCCATTTTTCTCCCTCCCCACCTCTAAAACACTCTTTCATACCCCACCTCTCCTGAGCAATTCTAAATCTAAGATGTAATATCCACGTCTACTGAACTACACAGACAAAAATGGTGCTACTTTCCACGTGTGCAACCTTACAAGCATGAACACACACCAACACAAATAGACTATAAAGCACAGTCACTGCTATATTCAGTATAAGCATACTGTGACCACTTTAGTTTTTCATGTCCCCTTCAAAATAACAAGAGCTAGCTCTCCCCTTGTGATTGAAGAGGAAAGATTGTTTCTGCCTTTGAAAAGACATATGTTGTATAGGACCGCAGAGGTATTAGAAGAGAAAGAATAGAAGGAAAAGGTAGTACAGAAGTAAAGAGTAAAAACATGAAATGAAAACTGAACTTTTTCTTAATCACAGTGTTGACTTTAACCCTCACACACATCACACCCTAAGCCTTTAGTTCTATTTCCTACAAAGATCAAGCCAAACAAGAATTCTGACAAGTAACCCATAAAAGTACACTGCTCATTGATAGATGTTCTGTATGTATAAAATGTCAACAGCAGATTCATATTTACATTATATTATATTCTCCATGGATTCGATAGGCATACTCTCCATTTATATTTCTCTATGTATGTTTTTATACACACATTCTCCATGTCTATTTTTATATGTAACGTTATGTACACATATTTTCCATGTATACTTCATATTCTTCATTTATATTTTTCTAAGTATAATTCTATATGTATATTCCCCATGTATATTCTTTATGTAGAATTCTAAATGCATAATCTCTATGTATATATCTATGCATACTTGCTCATGTAAATTTCTGTGTATATGGTGTTTGCGGCAATTTTTCCATATATATCTGTGTACACATAATGAGATGTATATATGAACAGTATGAATATTGTGCATGTCTATGTAATTGGTGCTGTACATGGAGAGCATAAGCCTGAAATAAAATAAACTAAATCTAAAAATCTAAAATATGAAAAATGCAATCCATGATATTAACCATTTTATGTATGAATTATGAGTACCTTAGTTGATTATTTTTTCCTGAGTGTTTTTATTCCTCTTTAATGAACTTATTTTTCATGGAGTTACAAAAATGTTCACTCAGCTTGACACTGTGTGTTTAATTTTTGAAGCAATAAAACATGTATTTAAAACACAATATCAGAAAGTAAAATACTATGTGAAAACTATCGAATGAAAAAAAATTTATGCTGCTGATCTGATGTTTTCTCAAATTTTCATACTCTAACACTAGTTATTACTCATTTCATAAAGATAAAATACAAAAAAAATACCTTCTTGTTTAAGAAAACTGTAATGTCTACTAATAATTAGCAATTTATTAACACTCAAACATGCTGCTGCAAATCAGCTTTATCAAAAACAGCAAAGTTACAGTAATGGCATGAATGTCAGTGAATGGGAGGGAGCATAAACGTCCACTGTGTTGGATGATATGGAACTAAAACAACAAAACCTATGAATATACAAGAGAACGGCTGTAGAAAACATGTCCACTGTAGTGACAACTATGCATGAAAGGGTTAAAGTATTACCTTCAGCATTAACTAAATCTATTACAGTATGATTTATTAAGCAAAATAATTCTTTATTTTTAGTTGTGAACTTAAGTGAGATGAATTTATACTCAACACAAGTGACTGCAAAGCTTTTGAGACTTCCTACTGGCATCTATTTCCAACCAATGCTGCTTGCTGACTTAAAAGCTCAAGCATTAATGAAATGGTTGCCATATTTTATTTTTGTGCGCAATCAAATTTGAAAGCAAACTATGAAGCATGTCTCACTTGTGTTTCTTAAGAGAACTACTGAAACTTGCATCCTCTTCTGTACTGGAGTAACGAGGGTGGTCAAGTAAGTAATGACAGAGGGAAAAAGAAACAGTAAAATAGAAAAAAATAAAATGCTTTTCTCTAATTTACAGGAGTGATCATGCTCTAAAGTCCACATAAATAACAGATATTCTGTATTTGAGGTTTACAGAATTCTCTCAGATAGAACTGCAGTCCCTCTAAAAGTAGTGAAGTCAGAAGAGCAGCCTTTTTCTAATTCTATTTCGCGGTCACAAGCTGCAAAATGATATTAACATCGACGGATTTGGACACTGACAAAAATCCAGGTCTCAAGAAACATCCTAAATGCAGAAAAAAAACAACAGAAAAGAAGAAAATGCAGGTAAAGGGCATGGTCTTTTAGGATCTATTGGTGGATCAGGAAGGTAGTGCATGTAGATCGTGTGGTATTATATAAAAAATAGATAATAGCCCATGGGATGATTGATATTGAGTCCGCTCCCGCTGGGATTCAAACCCCATCAGTCATACGAAATAGTGAAGGTAGATGATTTGGTCTTGATCATTTTAAAAGTAGCTCACAAGCTGAAAAAGTGTGGACACCCCTAGTATAGAGGAATTACACTGGTCTACATTTTTTTTTTTAAATTATTTTCTTTTGAGATTAAATGTGCTAAATGTTAGGTATTCTAATAAGATTAATTGGAAAACAAATGTGCTGGTTGGCTGATGTTTTCAAGATATATGATAATGTGTAGATATTGATTTATGTACAATTATACAATCTATATTATAAAAGCCAAGTGGCCTCTGTGTGCACATATTGGTTTATGTACAATTATTGGTTTATGTACAATTATACAATCTATATTATAAAAGCCAAGTGGCCTCTGTGTCCATGTGTGTGTATGTGTGTCTGGAGACTCACACAAAATCAGGAAAGAGTTGACTGCTGCCGTTTGTCATACTTATGTAATTTTGGTCAAGGTACAGACTAGTGAAAATGGAAAGTTGGTAGGACTAATATTTTAGGAGATATTAGCAATTTTGAAATGCAATAGTCTTACAGTCATGTTGCTAAGGTTACAAACGCTTTGGCGCTGACTGTTGGACTGCTGGAATGTGGTACAGCATGAAGAAATACACAATAGTATAAAAACTACCACATCTAGAACCTGTGGATCCCCATGGGTCAACCCGCTAGTAGATTTATAAATCCTCCATTAGATAGAACCGGTAAAGTGAATGTATTTTCATGTACAGACAGTGTTTTGAAGTAGATCTGGTCCTATTGAGCTGGCTAAAACTTATTCTCTTGTTAACTAATTCTTGAATTTCACATTTTGACCCAAGACTGTATCTTAGAAACTTTAGCCAACCAGCATTTTTGACATGATTTGTCTTTATCAGTGACTCACATGTGGTAAAATTTCACAACTTTTATTCTGGAAGTATTTTACTTCTAGACCAGTGTGATCAGTGCATGAATCTACCTTTTTTTTTTTTTTTTTTTTTTGCATTTACAGTATGTATGTATTTGACATACTCAGATATAGATGTAAATATTCTGTACACAGGAATTGTACATTTCCCTTGGTTTAGCATAACCCCTGGAGTTTGTCACAAATGGCACCATAGAGAAGATATTTTATTCAGCAGATGACTTATCTTACACAGAATATATCATAGCCACTAGAGCATGAATGTATTAGTCTACATCACGTCTAGTAACAAATGGAAATGAAAGGAACAATTTCACTATGATTATCAATACAGAAGTAATGTATATTTCATTATATTACACGGCAAATATTTGACATTCATTAAAATTAGAAACTCCAGGTTTGCAGCTGCACAATTCTGCACTAGTTTGTCAAATAAATCTTTCCATGTCACTCAAAGACAACTTTTTATGTCCATCAGATAAACCCTAAAAGATGCTTTAAGCCAATCAAAGACAGATCTTATTCAAACAGTACCCTCCAGAGCATGTTTCCTTGATCTTAATTTAAGATAGAATCTATGGTGAACACTGGCTCAGGGCATAGGAGGCACGCGCTATTGATTAATTTTTCATTGCGGTTCTTTTAAAGCACCAAGGACATGTGCCACATCAAATCTGCTCAACCCTCAGCACCCAGTTTAATAGCTCGCTTGAAACAAAAAGTCTTGCGAGGCATGTGGTTTTAAAAGGTAAAGAGGGGAATGAAGGAGGGAGGCTGCCTTGATTTCCTTTCAGACTCGCTTTATTTCATTATTTTTTTAAGGTCCTTCGTAAGCTCTCCTGGCACAGCGAACAAGTACTTGATTGGAGTTAAAGACGAGCCAGATGTCTACATGTCCTCATATCATTGAAAATCTCTTTCTGTCTCCGTAAGTTTTCAGCCGGATACTTCTACATACAATCCTCTGACCTGATCTTTCACTACCCATTCACTGGTGACTCACTCCTATTGCATTTTACAGTGCGCCCGCAGAAGTTAATCAACCGACTGAAATCAACCAGTCGAGCCTAATAAAACCTCAGGATTGGGAAAGTCCTGAAAAAATGGTAAGTATCTGGGAAAAAATATAGTATTTTCTTCACTATGAGTCAATGTCCATTTGATTCATTAGAACATGTACAATTTCTTAAGGCGTGGCACGGCAGGCAAAAACATTTTTTCATCATGTCATTTTGGTCAATTTAGAGGATTTTGGGCTAGTTTACGCCTTCTAAGTGTATTCTTTCAAACTGTTATAAAGAAAACATTTAAAATACACAATAAGATTTTTGTTATTTTATTACAGTTAGTTTACTTGTAGCAGTAAGTTTCTGCCAAATTTACCATGAAGTTAGCATTCCAACGCAACATGCCGAGTTTCGTCTGTTGACTGAAGTCTGTCATGACTAGTATCACCTATGTACAACAAACTGTACACGTATACAGTTAGCAGTATTCTGAAGATATTTACAGATAGATTTGTTAATAAATGATTCCTGGCCTGATTTATGTGACTCTTTTATTTTTTTGCTTCTTTTTATTTAGATTTTACATGCGTAGTCATACAGTGCATTGCAACAAATTGTTGTATAACAGTAAAAAGTATGACATATGTTTCCACAGAAACCAGGATATTCAGGAAAGATCAACTTCAGCCATTAAAATACAAGCTAAAACCTTGACATTCGTTCAGGATCTAAAACAAAAAAAAAAAAAAAATTAAAAATCAATTATATCAAGTTAAAATGCAACTTAATAAGGGTCCAGTTATTCATAAATATCTCTCATGTGACATTTTAATCAAAAAAATATAAAATATATTTTTTTTTTAACTAAAGACAGTATATTTTGATTTCCTAGGTAATGAAAGTAGATATCCTGAAATCCCTTTTTTTCCATCTTGAGTCTAAACAAACCGAAAAGAATTTCAAACTTGCTTTGATCATAT
>JAPTGZ010000002.1:15718371-15731139 GCA_029814645.1 Fowleria isostigma | reverse complement strand
TCGGACAAAGTTTGTTTGTATATTATGAGAGAAATATAACTGCAAAAGCTTTGCAATTTTGCACAGGAATACAAAACCCTTTGTAAATCATGCCAAATAGGGCAGAAAATAAATTGTAATAGATTTAGTCATTTAAAAACTGCAGTCATGGCTGGACGGTCGCACCACATGACATTTTGACACTTTAAATTACAAAAAAATTGCAAATAACACCTGCTTTTTGAAAAGGTGAAGTGACTATATATATAGGAGAGATACTATATATAGATTGTATGTTTTTGTACATTTAAACCTTTTTTAACTTTCAAAAAAAATACCGCCAGACAGAATATTGAGGCATCACGTCATTGACCCGTATATGGGTTTCTCCGAGTAGGCATCCAAGGGGGAAAGAGTTAAAATTGCATTTATTTTCCTTTAGAAATTCCATGTTGTTCATTTTATTCAGATTATTTAACCCTTTTATGCATGAATTATGAAAAGAGCATCTGGATTTTTTTTTTTTAGACTGATTTTACTTCTCAGAATTAGGCTACAGTTGAAATGCATAGTTTGTGACTAGTTGGTTCATACAAGCAAAGGGGGCTAATCTGTGGTTGAGCTCTTCTTTCTCTGCTGTACTGTATGTTTCCAGTAGAAATGCATTTTTGACTGTGGGAAGTAACCCCCGCCTTCCTTCCTCTCTCCTTGTTTTCCCTTCCCTCACATTTGTCTCTCTCCTTCCATCTCTTCTAATCTCACTTTCCATTTCTTTTATTGTCACTCTCAAACTCTCCAAGTCTGTGGCCATTTGTTGCTTGATTTACCCTCTCCATCCCTCTACCCCAGAGTTTATGACAACCATAAAGTCGGTTTTACACATGCCACCACCTGATCATGCATATAAGACTTTTTAAATCATACTGTGTACCCACACTTTCCTTGCTCTCTGGTGAATTCGGCATGTCAGTATCTAATACTGGGGAATATTTTACACCGTATGAATACTGCAGACTAGACACATTGAAATGAGTCCCATTAAACTTTGATATTTTCCACAGATGTTGATGCCTGAAGTACAGGATACTTGTTTTTAAGTAGTGTTTTGGAGCAGCCGACCTCAAGAACAGACACTATCTTGAGTCTGCACAGATGCCAGTAAGGGAGGAGCTTGAGGGGGAGCAGCGCAGTTTGACTAAAAACAAGTTTGTATATTAAACAAGTTTGTATATTAAACACATTGTGACACCTTGGTCTTACTAAAGGAGGGGCGAAACTCAAGAGAGAAATATAGCCCCCAACCAACAGTTTAAGTCATGAATTTGTGAAACGCAAAAATGACACTGAAGATATCAACAATCAACGATGTACACACCAATATGATCTAAAGTGGTTCAGACCAGTCAAATACTATTGTAATTAACTATAAATAATCACAATCAGTCTTTTTCTCTTTGTTTTAGTGTAAAAGATGTTGACATTTATAAACTATTCTTCCATAAAGAAATGTGAATAGCCTGAAATGTCCTGAGAAAAATATATGCATTTTTACCAATATTCTGTTTTTTATTAAATGTTTAGTGTATTTGTAGATCCACTGTGATCTGTAAGTTGTAATACACATGTATAAATGATAAACTGAGACATAATATTTTTCTACTGAAATTTCAGGTTGTTCATGTTATTTGGATTTTTAAAGGATAGTTTATAGATGCAAACATTATTATAATGTGATTTTACGTTTGTCACTGTTATCATTTAACTGGTCTGGCCCACTTCAGATCATATTGGCCTGAATGTGGCCCCTGAACTTAAATGAGTTTGAGACCCCTGGTTTAAAGAATGTTGAGATATTAACCCATAAGGACTCAGTGTGACATTTGTGGCACTTTCCAAATACATTTTTCTCTATATTTAACCATCCTTAACTGGTTTGTCATCATTTATTGTAATATTATCGTCTGTATTTTGTGTTTTATTCAGTGAAAATCAGGTATTTTTCAACATTCAATTTACAAAACATGTAGGTGTTCATAAAAGTTTAGAGTAAAATTGAGAATTATTATATCAAAAACAGAGAACACTGAAGAAAAAAGTTACTTTTCGGCAAAGATATCAATAACTGAATGTAAAAACAAGCCTGTCCATTCACCGTCATTGATCTAACTCCATGGGTTTTACTGGCGAGTCAATGTTGCAGAAGATGACAATGTTTCCATGGTAACTATGGGTCACATCTGATGACCACGAAAAGATGACAAATTGTATTTTACACCAATTACTCACATGGATGAATAGGATTAATGGATCAACAGAGATTAAACAGTTTATATCAGTAGATGATTTCGGTGGATGGTGGATGTTTGGGGCTTTATGGGTTAAAATCGGTTAAATATAGAGAAACTTTCATTTAGGAACTGACACAAAAGTAGTGCTGGGTTTTTATGGGTTAATACCTGGTGCGATTTGACACTGCGCACCTCTTTCACTAATTTATGACTAAACCACAAAGTTACAGCGCGAGCGTAGCCATTACTTGTCTTGTTTTTATATTTTCATACATTTTGATATACAATGAAGTGTCATAAACAGCCATCCGTATCATAAAACAGGCCCACATCATATAACGCCCTGTAACGAGAAGAAGGTGGCACATTGATGGTCACGTCAAATGAATAATTGAATACAAGTGAAAAAATAATAATCCTGAACAGCTCCCCCTTACAAGATCCTGCCATCACACCCTTCCTGCATCTGAGACACAATAAAACAAATTGACACAGTAAAATATTCACTGTCAGTAGAGAAGTCAATCTCAGGCAATAAGTGATTGTCTTGTTGTAAAAGGGATTTTGGCAGCTGGAATGATGTTGGCACACTTTGACAGAGAGAAGAAAAAAAAAAACTCAAGATATTAAGTGAGATAGAAAGCAAATGTTCATGCAAAGCTGATGGTCAAGGACGTCCACAGACATACTCCTGCAGAAGCGGAGCTGGATTCCATTAAAACACAACTCATATTCAAATGAACAGGGTCAATGTAAAACCCTCCCTCCAAAGACATTCCATTATTAGTTGGTGGTTTTTCTGCCAGACTCCTGCTGAGGCACCCTAGTAGAGCATGGAAGAGTTCTCAATATCGCATGGTGATAAGAGGAGGAGGAGAGAGGTAGCAAATCACAAGGGAGAGGAAAAGGGAAAAGAAATCTTTGACTGTCTTTTGAAAGACATATTTTACAAGAGTAAACAAACTAATAATCAGAAGATTCTTATATTAGATATGGTGTCACGCCAGACGGCTTTACAGAAAGAGTCTATACAGCATTAAACGAAGCCAAGAAAAAAAAAAATAATGGTATTCAAGTTATTCAAGGAAGTTCCACATTTCTTTTGTGAAGCTCTTTTTTGTTCTCGTCATTCGATTGAGTGCAGAGACAGAAACAAGAGAAATGCCACACAGTACTGGGCTATGACTGTATAACTTATGGATAACTATAACTTATGGATTTAAGCCTGTACCTGCAGTACAGTTACAACAATTACACATACTCTAACTTAGCTCTAAGTAATTCAAATCTGTCAGATAACGCACATGGCCAAATGGTAACAAAGTGATGGACAATGATGATGTTAACCTTCCAGTATCCAGGTGCGCTTTTAACACACAATTTGCATTTCATGTTTAAAAACTTCATATTATTTTTCATTATTAAAATGAGACTACAATTCAAAAGTTGTTCATTTTCTGGCCACCAACTAAAATTTGCACGTTGTAAACAAAAGAAAATTACAAGGCTAGCATCTGTGTCCGAAGCGTGCGAAAAACACATTATTTCTCCCATTATAACCGTCGTTTTTGACCCATAAGCCATTAAGGCATAAATCCTGCTTTTACTGATATCTGGGCTTCATTTGAGAGATGAGGCTCTAAATTAATTTATTACCCACTTTTTTACCCTGTGGTTAACCTTGATTTACATTAATATCATTAAATTAGAGCAGAAAAATAAATCAATATGTAATACTCAAAAGTTTGATTTATAGGTGTGCATTTTTCGCACACTTGGTGACAGATGCTACTATTTATGAACATTTGACTTTGTGCAAAAAATAACAACACAAATTAACCAACACTGGTGTTAATCATTGATATATGCCAGGCTGTAAAAATCAAATAATATGTAATTGAAAAAAATAATATTTTTTGTGTTTTTTGCATTTTAAAAAAAAAATGGTTTGTTTATATTTAAAACATGGCATTTAAAGGGTTAAAATGTGACAATTATTGAGTGTTTGGTAGTTTTATTCATAGTTCAAGTTGATGAACTAGAAAAAAAATGTAAAAGAGTTAAAAACTATGAAAAATTTTTTGATATTTTGTAAGTGTGCATTTTTGGCACACTTGGTGGTTAGTGAGGGCCTCTCTGAGCGGGATACTGGAGGGTTAATTAATCAATGTTTGTATTTTCATGGCCTCGGTAATACATATATCATCACAAAAGGATAATGGCAAAAAAAATTAGTATCTTGTCACATCATGATTACCTAAAACCCAGAGAAATGAAGTAAGTACATGTGTGAAGCCCCTTTAAAGCCCCCTCCCCACACTGCTTTTGTCACAACGCAGCAGACATCTACGCTAGAAAAAGATGAATTCACATTAACAGCCAAGGCACCACAGCAAAAAAGACACCCCGACAAGCCCAAGATGCACCACTCCTTTTCATTGCAGCGTAATCTTCCACTCGTGTGTACCACAAAGCATGCTCATCAGGAACCGCACACAATATTAGACTCAGATAATGACTCTGGGAAAAAAAAAAAAAAAAAAAAACGTGGGAGGTTTTTAACCACAAACAGGCTCGTACACGTAAAAACACTTTTACATCTGAGAAAAATAGTCACTGAAATAGCCTTGAACAGGTCAAACGTAGGAATCTAAAAAAAAAAAAAAAAATTTAAAGGCTATTTAAAACATGCAGTTAAGTGAATACTGAATCTGAGCTGTGCGTGATAATGGCTGGCTGAAGTGCCTCTACAAGCCTGTCAGATTTTTATTAATAGATTTTCTTTCCTCATATTTATCGGAGGTTTAATAAATGGCAAAATTCCTTTCATATTTCACTTTTCAAAATAGTACATATATAAGAACAGCCATGAAGTAAGAAATCATTCCTTTATGATGATATAAAAAAAGAAATGCAAAAGTCAACCAGCACAGTTAAAGTAGATCAGAGTCGGCTGGCCCATTAGGCAATATAGGCACGCGGTATGGGTGCCATGGCCTCCAGGGGGCGCCACAAACTGGGAAAAAAAACTCACCTTCAATATAATTATATTAAAACTAGTTATTACTATTAACTCTTAAAATAGAAAGCAATGCCCAATTAATATGACTACAAATGCTAATTCCTAATAATTGAAACAACACATCAATCTAAAGTACACATCATTATTATAATATTATTATTATTATTATTAGCATTATTATTATAGATTTTACTATTAACTCTTAAAATGAACAGCAATGCTCAATTAATATTGCTACAAATGCTAATTCCTAATAATTGAAACATCCCATCAATGTTAAAGTGCACATCATCATTATTATTATTACTACGATTATTATTATCATTATTAATACTCCATTATTTAACATTCTCACATGCCACATTACATTACAGTTTACTGCTTCTTCACATCTGCTAATCCAGACTTTGTCAAAGTGGGGTAAGTGTACCCCCAGGGGTACTTGAAAGAAGCCCAGGGGGTGCTTGAAATTGTTTTGGAGGAAAAATACATTAAATAAGTCTTCATGTACTACATATAAAGTATATAATGGGAATTAATACTAAAATATAAAACACAATAAATACATTCATCTTTTTGCTTTATTGTCAGTCATCGTGTTTAAGCTTTGGTAACATTTTAAAAACACTTCTCTTTTATATTATTCAAGTAATAATTAAGTAATTAGGTTCTTTTATTCATTAATGACTAAATAGTTTATTTTTCTTGTCAATGAAAGAGGACATTTTTCAGTTTATATTAATTTATAATATAATACAAGTAAATATATGTTGTTTGTTTACAGACTTTTGAAAATAAAACGCCCTTGGAACAGGATTACATTTTCTCTATTCATTAATTTATTTATTTATTCATTCAATCAAAATTCTAAAGCAAGAGTTGGTAGTACTTGGCTAAAAATGTATATTCAGGGGGTACGACACTGTAAAAAGTTTGAGAACCACTGTGCTAATCAACATTTCACTGTATTATCAATAAAGTTGTATCAAATGTTCAGATCAAGAAAACCCCACTGTATAAATTGTATAAACCCCACTGATCAATTACCGCACTTTGAAAACTCACGGTAATACTTAAATCCTTGCACTACGGATTTGTTTCCATGCGGTCGTACTGTTCTTCCATCCACGTTACTTTGTTTAATGCTGGTTTTTTACACATTTGATTTACACCAAAGTAAATATGTGACATTTTTACATTTTAATCTCAGGTGAACAATGTTTCTGCCAATGAAATACATTGTGCGTGTTATTTTATTTGTATTTTTTTTTCTAAATAAAACTTGGTTAATTTATTTCAGTGTGTGTATAAGTACTTTTTGGACATTTGAGCACACTTTTCATATCGTTACATCCCTAGTTGGGCCTTCGATGGAAATCCCAATTTCAGCAGCTTCAAGCACTCCTTCTGTCCCCTCCCCTTCAGAGGAGCCCATGGAGTTAAGGGTATTTGTAATATATTTAAGAGTATTTATTTGTAATTTCTTGAGCATGTAAACTGGGTGGCATGCTAAAAACAATGCTAGCTTATTGCTTTTTTTTTTTTTTTTTTTGGTAATTGTATGTATATCGCCAATGGAGGGGGGGCCCCATATATAACCTCGCCCAGGGCACCACATTGGGTGGGGCCGGCTCTGATGTAGATTCTTTTCTGACTGAAACTTGATTTTCCAAAAATAATTTCACAATACAGTTAATGTTTTGTTGCAGTTAGTCTACTCTACTCTGTGTATAATATATAGGTTCAAAAGACGGCATTATTAAAAGCAAATAAAGAAGTCTGCCTGTTGGTTTTTTTTGATGGTTACAGGTGTTCCGGTGTAACTACAAGTGAACTTACGTGGAGGCGCAGATACATCATCACTGATTCTCAACCATCCCCCTCCTTCAGCTGTATTAAATGTGATAGCAGGGTGCTGACAGACATCACATTTTGTCTTCTGTCCTTTGACTGCACAGATTACGTTATTAATTTGAATAAAATATCAGTGCTCACAAAGCATAATGGGCCCTGTGAGGAAATCAATCATGCTGGATAATCATCATTATCAATAATGCCAGTTAATTACCATAACAATGAGGAAGGCAATAAATGGTGGTGTCAAGGCAGAGCTACCAGGTTCAGGAAGCGACGGGGACAGAAATCACATTTTTTCTTCTGTTCCAATATAATAAGTTTCACCTCATAACGTATGTAACTTTAAAAAAAAAAAAAAAAAAGGGCACAGGAATTCTATCAAAATGTATGAATTAATGTCAAGAGTAATTACTTCTGAGTGGCGTTTTTTTTTTTTTTTATGAGGAAAAAGAATCAGATTTTGAAATATTCTACCAGATGGAGTACAATTATTTTTCATAATCTCAATATAAAGCACTAAAAAATTAAAAGTCTCCGAATTTGTTTGTACTTATTTAGAACAATCATGAAACTATGTGCAATAACTAATCTAAAATTTATACTTCTTATAGTCATAAATCCAGGGTTCCCACACATTTGAAATTTCAAAATTCCATACTTTTTCCAGATCCTAGTTTCCAGATGTCTTGGTTAAAAAAATGTTTAAATAACTTGTGAAATTTAATTAAACAGATGCACATCATGTAAATAAATTATGGAATTAATAGTTTATTTTCATTATTCTGAATATATATGTCATTATGTCACCAAATAAGTTCCAGAAGATTATATCTAGGTGATGTAGCTCATACAAATAAATAAAGACCAAACCCTGATAAATTCAGTGGCTTTTTTATTTTTAAGTTGTGATTTCACACAAAGTCTGCATTTATCCATTCAGGATCTTTGTCCAACCGGTGTTTATATTTGGATTTATGAGCTAGTTGTCAGAGAATTTACATCCACCCATTATGAGGCATGGTGAATAGCTTGCTCAACAACAGTGTGTGACATCACCTGTCCGTCAAAGCAGCAGTGAAACATGACGACACCTGGGCGGGGCTTAAAATGGGTGGGAGGAGGATAAGGGCAGAGGGTGGGGCATTTAACGTGTCAATCTGCCCAAATGTTTTCTAGGATGTGTAGTCTATTGTACATAAAAATTTTAGCTGCACGAGCAAGCACCTTAAAAAAACAGATCAATCTATTTATTTTTTTGGATATTCTTAATTTTATGTTTTAGAAACTAGAACAGTGGTAACAGTCTTGGAAACATGAATATTTTTTCTCACTTTTTTTCCATTTTCCATACTTTTCCAGACCTGCAAACTTATAAAATCAAATTCCATACTTGTGTAGGAACCCTGTAATTTGACTGAACAAATTCTCTAACTGATCCTTTATTTATTTATCAAATGATGACAAAGGGCACTGGCACCAATGGACCAAAAACATTCACATGCAAGAAAACACCTGCACAACCAACACCTGACATGCAAGCACACAACTGGACAAGCAGTGACTATTTTTTAATAGCCTACCACGGCCGATTGCACTACAATAAGAAAAAAAAAAAATTTTGAAGGATAAATTGAAAAAGGGGGGATCAAAGATCTGAGGATCAAGCATGAAGAGTGAACAACAGAATCAGTGCACTGGAAAAGATGACAAAGTAAGCAACAAAGCAGAGAGTCAGGTTAAACTCATAGGGGAAAGTGGTGCGGCGTGTCATTATGCTTGAGTCTAACTACTGTGATTATACAGTGAGCGTTCTATAACCAATAACAGATACTAGTCATCTGGTTTATTTTGGTACTTACAGATTTAGCAGTGGCTGAGATGTACTGGACCACCATCTCCCGTTTGGTGCTTAGGTCTTTTCCACGCAGCGGAGCTTTGCGTTCCTCATTCAGGTTCATGTCCTCCTACAGACAAAGACAGCACAAGAAGAAATTAGTTAGTTTATTTGTTTATTTCGAGCTTATCCAGTCCATGTACAGTGGTAATTACATATATATGTACAATATTCAATACTGTTCATATACATTTCGTTATGTGTGCACAGATATGCATGGAATGATTGCTAAAAACAGAAAAAATGAAAACACATCAAAAATTATACATGAAGAATCTAAATATAGAATCATACATCCAGAACTATACATAAAAAAGGTGGATATAAAACTATACATATAATAAATAGACATAGAGAATGTGCATATAAAACTACATAGGGAATTATAGCAGGAGATTCTGCATGTAGAAATACACAAAAACTGTGCATGTAGAATATACATAAGGAATATAGACAGAGAAGTAGAGCTGCACAATATATCGTTTGAGCATCATCATCGCAATGTACGTGCGCGCAATAGTCACATCGCAGATCCTGCAATGTGGGAAGTAAATGAACTCAACGTGTTTTCATCTAATTTCCAGGGTACCTGACATACAGATGCTGGTAACAACACTGAAAATGAGCAACAAACAAGAGAAAATGACCGAAAACGAAGAAGAAAATCACTGATAATGAAGAAAAAAAAAAAATCACCAAAAACACAGAAAATCTGAGAAAAGACAGAAGAAAATCAGAAAAAATGAAGAAAATCAGAGAAAACAGAAGAAAAACACCAAAAACAAAGAGAAAAATCACCAAAAACGGAACAAAAATTGTCAAATTTAAAAAAAAAAAAAAAAATCGCAATGTCAGATTTTTTCCAGTATCATGCAGCCCTACAGAGATGTGTAAAATGTAATAACGAAGAAAAGCTCTGATCTAAATTGAACAATTGAATCAGTTATAAAAGGGATTTGTCTTCACATTTAGGCATAATCACACACGCGCACACACACACACACACACAAAATGGTCAGAGAAATCAAATCTACCAAACCTGCAACTTGACCAAATAGAAGTTGTCCTTTGTATTAACGTCAACCATATCTAAATAACACAGCATAAAGCTTCGTTCAGTTCAAGGTCTCTACTATTTTATGATATTTAGAGTATCATTGTTTCATTTGAAGAACCTAACAAAACATACTTCAATTTCCAATACAACTATTCCATTAGATACTGGATTTCAACAGTTTAATGAATTTCCTTTTCTATCGTTTTTGTGTGTGTGTGTGTGTGTTAAAAACACAAGGTTCTGCACAAGGGAAACGTGTAGTACTAATTAGTCCTTGAAATGAAAGCAGCATGGCTACAGTAATATAAATTGTACGAACTCGAAATAAAACAACTCTTCCTCTATTGAGGCCAGGTAACTGCATCAGCTAGGCTTGGATAGGCAGTATCTGCGTGTCATTGGGAGTATTATCTTCGCACTACTTTAATTCTGCATCACAAAAGAGGTCTTTCATGTGAGAGACATCAGGGGATGGAGCGAAGGCCGGACAGAGCACTAAAAGCTAGGGAATGACATGATGATTAGAATGGAGGGGGATGTTTATCAGAAGCACTCTCTCACAAAGAGATGGCTGGAATGAACAGAGGGAAAAAACATCCTCCTCAGAGTTTCAGGGAAGTGGCGCTAAAAGCTGTGGAGCCATGCTGCCCTCTGCTGGAAAACAAAGAAAATGGTACGTCTGCTCATTTTGGGTTGATCTGATTTGGCAACCGTTCTCCTCATCCGATTTCATATTAAATGTCATTGACAAATACGTGTCATTAAGAACACTGTGTTAGACGTTGGTGATAATATTTTACCTCATTCACTATTGTTCATTCATTTGTCAGCGAAGGCATGGATGGGCAGGAATCCCACCCGAGGGCATCGTGACCTAAATTCCTCCAACTACATTTCCTCTGGTAAATACCCTCAGAGCAAAAACCATTAACATCCTCTTGAACACAGAATTGAAGAAAGGGGGAAAAAAAAAAAAAAAAAATTGCGGCTCAGAGTTAAAATTGGCAGGTCTCCTCACCCACCGAAACCAGCAGGTTTTTTAATTAATCTTTGAACCCCGCTAATTTATCTGCTTAATTGGCATTCAATAAACGAGGCAAAAACGAGGCTGGGTGAGTACGTTGTACTCGGGGTACGAGTGGTGGGCCTGCGGGATGCTTGTCAGGGGCGAACCGGAGGAATGAGCCCTCCATGTTTAGTCTCCAAAATGATTAATGCTCTTTTATTAATTATACCCTCACAGGCTACATAAAAGGATCCCTGGAAATCTTCAGCCATGCTCCTGGTTTCACTGGAATGATGAGATTTGAGCGTCTATTAGTGGCAGAGGAGTCGCCTTAGAGATTGTGTTTTACATCATATTTCTAAAAAAAACCGCTACTGCTAATCAGCCTTCATATATAATCCTATTGTGCAAAACCTGGCATTCGAGGTATAGTGGATCCAAGGTATGGAAATGTCTTCATTTCACCCTACTGGTTCTTACAGTGCAGTCTGTGTGACACATTTTTTAATTGATCTGGCTATTTTCTCTACAATTAAGAATGTTACTGTGTGGACTTTGAGTTGCCAGTATTGGCACCCGTACTGTGTTAGCATTGCAGGATGCAGGATGTGTACTGTATTTTTTTCAGACACTGGAGTATAAGTCGCAGCAGTCAAAAAATGTGACGTATAGTCTGAAAAATATGGTATGTTTTGTTCTTCAATTTTCATGTACTTTTTATTTAATTTATTGACACAATTTAGGATTCAGGATTCTTTATTGTCTTTTTTTTTTTTTTTTTTTAATTAATGCTAACACCAGCCTGCCCAGGAACTACAGGTGGAAATGAGTACAACCTGGTACAATCCATCTTTCCTGTTTAAGGTCAATGTATATTGTGCATTGTCCCTGTACAAATAAAGAAAAATAGAAAAATAAATTTACATGTGCATGCCCACACACATGAAAATTAGGTTTTGTTTCTCAATCAGCAGTAACAGTGCAAATTCAATATGAAAACAAATAAACATCCTAATAAATAAAATGGAATAAATTACATAAATTAATTAGTTTATTAAAATTATTAGATATATTTACATTTCTTTTGAGTTTTTATAAAATTATTCATTTCTGTGCTTGTAATCTGTTTTGTTTAATTAGTATTATTTTCTCTTTATTGGATACATTTGTGTTCTGTACATTGTGTTAAAGTCAGTTTTGGTGGACTAACACATGTTAACAGATAATTTATCTAATTCCAACCGTACATGTTTAAGTCGTGAAAGTGGGGGTGGGAGTAAAGAAGTTTTACTTCTTCTCACTCCCTTTCAGACTACTAGGGTTGTATTTTAATGGTGAATTTCCATATGTATTCATGTATTATGTATATTGTGTACACATAATGTTTACAATCAAGGTCTCTATTTAAATTGTTTGTGTAAAATTCTTTATGTATATATTTTATTTCATTTATTTCGAATATAACATAAAAACACAAACAACAAAAGATCTATTCAAAGAAAGAAAGGAAGCATTCAAAAAGGAGCGAGATGAAGTTTAACTTACATAGTCTTGCCCCTTACCCCCCCCTACCTAACCTACCCTAAATTTCCACGTCATATCCCATAAGTAATTTAAAAAAAAAAACCTACACATAACAGACTAAACTCTGACTAAGCACAAATG
>JAPTGZ010000002.1:15499434-15510321 GCA_029814645.1 Fowleria isostigma | reverse complement strand
GGTTTTACTGGTGAATCAATGTTGTAGAAGATGACGGTGTTCCCATGGTAACTATGGAGCCTCTGAACATCCAAATGTGTCATATCTGATGACCATGAAAAGATGATAAACTGCGCTTTATACCAGTTATTTACATGTATTAGTCAATCACCAGGTATTAAAAAGTTTATACCAATTCATGGTTTTGGTTGATGGTGGATGTTTGAATATTTGTGGTTAAAAAAGGTTAAATATAGAGAAAATTTTATTGGGAACTGAAACAAAAGTAGTGCCTGGGTCTTTATGGGTTAATGTTAAAAGCCTCAAGAACATGAACAGGATCAACATTTGCAAATAAAGACATAGTAAAGAGCTCTGCACATATTATAAGTATTACACAACTGCAGTTATTAACCACTTGGTGTCAGAAAATATTTCTCCGTGTTTACCAGATTAGCTAGCTCACTATGATGTAGCCAGAACAGTTCACCAAACCCTGAGTGAATTGAGTGATTGACGTCATGTGTAACCATCACATTAGAATTTCTATTCACCCATTGCTCACATGGATGAAGTTTCGACATAATACGCACCTTTAATGAAAAGCTATAGTGCACTTTTATCATTTCTAGCACATCATTTCACAGGCTCGACTGGTGGCTCCTCCTTTGAAAACTACAAGACTAGAGGAGTACTTGGGTTAAAAAGCACCTGCTAGTTCTGTTAATATTAGCTTCACTGATACCGACTGCATGTGAGATAATTAAATACCGACTGTGGATGAGGACAAAAGCCTTGGATTCAAGAAAAAAAAAAAAAGAAAGAGAAATCTAAAAAACCCAAGTGGCTGATGTACACCCACATGCGAGGTTTCTCTGGATATTTTTATTTTAATTTATTTACCTTTTTCAGTGAAGGGCAATCTTAGAGGCCAGTGGGAAAAAAAAAAAAGCATTTAACAACTGTAACAGAGATTTCACCTTGAGGTAGACTGTCGCAGACACTTTGGGGCTCTCGTCTTCTTTGTAAAAACACAGGAAATCCCTGCACTCTCTTGGCTGATGCACAGACTAGAGCGGTGAGGAGTGCTGACGAAAAAGAAGTGTGAAAGGAGGACAGATGGGATGTTTACGTGAGTTAATGACTAAAAAATGAGAGCCAAGCTGGAGACAAGAGTTGAACAGACGGTTTGCTCTACACAGCCAGCACCGTGAACACTAGCGGTGTACTTATCAATGAAATATGAAGACGGCGGATACAAAGAAGATCCATCAAAAGATAAACAAAGAGTTTATATTTTTGTGCGGGTAAGCTTTAAATTCCATTGAGTATACACTGAAGGTTTAATTGTAGCTTGTTTAAAAAAAAAAAAAAAAAAACGAAACACGACTTCAAAACAAGTATTTATTTATTCTGTTCATTCTCAGTGGAATGACTGGGTGGGTTTTTTTTTTCTTCTAATGCTGGTTTATATTTGCAGTCATGAAGTTCGCCGCAGCTCTTACAGTCTAACCAACCTGTCAAATAATTTAATCCAAATTTAAAAAAAAAAAAAAAAAAAAAAGAAGCTTGGTGAAAACATGCACTCTGCCACAAAGTCTAATCTAAAATCCCTGTCAAGAAGCTCCGACACGGACCTGCACATAGTTTCACTGGGCATTCGGATTGTGTTTGGATGAAGGGTGGAGGTGACAGCTCACTGATGGTCTCGAGCATCCTGCCACCAGGTTCAGTGCCGACTGACACCTCTGGCTGAGAGATGTGACGGGTTGTTTTGTGTTCAGTTCAATCAAACCACATGTGACCTTTACCTGTGTCTGAAATGTGCATAACAGCCACATTTTACCACATTTTAATACATGGGTCAATATACAGTCCCTGTAAAAAATAAAAAATCAAGAGTCATCAAAAACAGTGGTTATGCAATCCAGTACTAACTCCTGTGTGTATCATGTGACAAAAACAGACAAAAAGAAAACATGGAATGACTAAAAGCACCGTTTTTGTCAGTACAATGTCATAGATATTGATGTGAGAACTTATGTATTCTGGTTATAATCAATAAAACCATGGAAAATGGATAGATATCAGCTCTTAAATTAAACTCTTATGAGCTATTTTTATTGTTGTCATTATTTTTTGTTCAAACAAATTTATCTTTAGTTGTCTCATCTCATCTCTCTCTCTCTCTCACTTTCTCTTTTGAAGCCAATGGGATATATGTTGCATACATTTTTATTAAAAAGTAAAACAAACCATTTTTTTATGGTCATTATGATTATGTCTTTAAAAATTCTAGAAATATTAATTGCAGAATCAATCACTTATTAATAAATGACTATATACTAAATAACTGTCCAAATTGAATAACAACCACCTTCTAATTAGCTAAACAATAATAAAATGAGCTTTCTAAAAGATGTTTTTGATTGTATTCTTTTAATTAAGTTGAGATAATCAAGACAGATATTTATTTTTTTGGCAATATAACAAATTTTATAAGGAAAATAACAAATTATATCTGTGTCTGATAAATCCCTTTCATCAAAGTAACCCATTACAAAAACATCTTTGAAAGAAGTGTGTTAACTCCAGATCATATGACCTCTCCACATGATGTCATTTCCTCTTGGATAAAACACTGGACAGACTCCAACATGTGTTCTTTCTCCTCTTTATGACTTATTTAAAATAAAGTAGTGTGGGAGTCAAGTGTTTATTTATCACACTCATATGTCAACAGTGGTACTACAATATCTTCATAAATAACTTTCTAGTTCAATTTGACTCAATTGTATATATGATATTTAGAAGACTTTCTGTATAAATGTCATTTGGTGTTATGATTATGTTAATTTTAGGTCTAAAAACAGAAAAAAATCTCAACTATACCTGTTAACTATCTTACCCTAGAAAGAAATTTCAAAAAGTCCCTAAATTATATATTGACCCACATGCTAATCCCCTCTAAAGCTGATCTTAAAAGATGTAAACAGTTTTTCTGGGTGCTTTCCCCAAATGCCAATTATCGTTCCTCCCATTACAAATCCAAGCTCAAGTTTAACAGTTATAATCATTGACATCTTACAAACATTTCCCATCATTGAGGAGTAATGGAGGTCTTTGACTACATTTCCTTGCCTGCTGTAAACCATGTGTTTGTGAACTGCCTCTGCTGCCAGCTGAAATCAAAACCCCAGGCTACTGAATAATAAATGCATCATGAAGTGTAACTGATGCACATCAACTCAGCGTAAACTTTTAATCTCTGCAGATATGTAGCTGCAAATGCTAAACTGGAAGAGCATTAAAATGCAACATTGCCCACTGGCTATGGAGGGAATCCGTGAATCCTCACAGGGGGGAGCAAATATGTCTTTTTTTTTTGCGCTACCTGCTCCTCACTTGTTTTGCACATGCAGAGAAAATGCCAGAGGCAAAAAGAAAGTATTGACTACCTCATGGCTGCAAACCTTTATAGTATGTAAGCGGGGTACAGAAGTGTGTGGTAGGATTATGACTAATAACGCTGAACAAAAGATAAGGAATGAAAGTAAACAGGGTCACAGTCTAGAAAGTGTTAGCATTGTGGTAACACCTTAAATAACACATGAAACAACAAAGAGAGATGATAGATTATATTCAGTGTTTATGTCATTAAATAACATTTGATGCAGAGCTGCTCCTTACAAGCTTTCAGCTAAATATACTTTGGCAAATTTATTTCTGGGAGTATGTAGCTGAAAATGATGTGAGGAGAGAAGGCCCATAAAGACCCAAAAGTCCACCACCGACCAAAAGCATCTACTGATCTAAATGTTAAATTCCTAATGGCCCACTAATCCTGTCAATACATGTAAATAATTGGTTTAAAATAAAATATATTATCTCTTCATGGTCATCAGATATGACCCATTTCAGAGGCTCTATAGTTACCGTGGAAACATAGTCCTCTTCTACAACATTGATTGACCAGTAAAATTCATGGAGTTGAATCAATGACAGTGAATGGAGTCATTTGGTTCATGTTCAGTTGATGATGGATTTGCTGAAAAAATCAGTTTTACATCAGTTTTCTCTATTTTGAATATAAAATCCCCCAATTTTAAGCTGAGATTTTATGAATCAGTAAAGGCTCAGTCACAAAGCTTCTTCTGAATGATGCATTTGTACAAGATCTAGAGTTTGTAGACATTCAGGGACTGAGCAGTAGTTTCTTATGGCTGTATTATATAGTTGATATGGCTGCTGTTCAATTTGCAAAAGCAATTTGAGGCTTCCGTAAGAAAATTATGTGATTTTCTGTTGTATGAAGATAGTACAGGTGTCATGTTCTTCGTAAGGGAGCCTTGATGTAGGAAGCTACATCAAACTTACGGCCACTTCATGAATTTTTTTCGTAAGGTGGCCGTACGGCACCTCTACGTGGAACTCGCAGCATTCTCAAGTCGATGGTAGGAAGATCATATGCTTTTTCAGAACATTTAAATCAATATAAACAGTAGCCTTGTACTACAAGTCCCATGTCGTGATCATCATTAAGCATTTAGGATCCTGTGCTGTCCATGGTTTTGAAATTTGCATTCCTCTTCATGTTTATTTTTCTGTTAAAAAAACACTTTCTCTTCAGCACCACCACACCTTTGAGTCCAGTCATTCACTCTGTCTTGACAATTTGTGCTGCACAAATGATACACTACTGCCTATGGGAACAGCTTACGTCCACCTTAAAAACGCTGTGTGAATCTCTCTCGGTACATCTATTCATATGAACACTGTAATAACCCTAATAACAACGTAATGTGTTCTTATGATCTCCTTGCCGCCACCACAGGAACATGGGATTTTGGAATGACCTCCTGATCCACAAACATTGTGTGTTGTTTTTAGCTTGTTCCTAAGGCATTCTTTAGGGTGCCCTATGAAAGGGGATTTCATTGCACATTTGTAGAAAATCTTGTACAAAATCATCCACCTGGTTATGAATTTAGGAATGGTGTATGAACTCTGTTCTTATAATTCCACCTTGAGAATGGTCCATAAATTGTTCACATGATGTTCGTAGCTGACATGTCACATGATGTGACTGAGCCTTAAATTAACTATAAGAAAATACTTGATTTTTACTGAAAATTCACAGAATACAGAAGATAATATTACAATAAATTATGATAAATTACTTAAGAAAGGTTAAATAAAGAGAAACATTCATTTGGGAACTGCCACAAAAATCACACCAGGTCTTTATGCGTTAAAATAAATTTTGTATAAACATGAGCTTCTGTTGTTCAGAAATATTCAACCAACCAAATCAACTGAGCTTCCAGTGAGATCTCAGACTCAATATCTCGGTCACGAAACATGTGACACAATGGTAAAGTAATGCAATTAAGTGGAGCTCTCCACTCATCTTATTCTCTGGCCCCAGAAGATTAAAATGGCTACTTATTGACTAGAGCAGCACTTTGGCTCTGAGTTTCACCGCTGTAGGCCATTATGTTCTCTGCAATTAGGAACATGAAGTGAGGGACCATTATTAACCCTCCATCATGTCATTATGTCTGACCATACAGTTCATGATGATTAAACTCCCACATCGGAGGGAAGAAATTCCAGAACTCACACAAGCAAACCTGAAATACAGTTGAACAGAGGGAAATAAGATAAAAATAAAACTGCACTTTGTAATTTAATGGGAATCCTGTTAACAAAACATTATCTTGAAGGTGCAATTAAGTGGAAATTACAAAGAAGCAGTAATACATCAGTCAGTTACATAAGTCAGGTTGCGTGTTGTTAATTATTTGTGGTGCAGTAAATAATTTAAAGGTAACAAGTAGGTAATGCAATGTTAATAGCTTCAACATAAGATGAGACAGTAAAAGTGAAAAAGAGACAAAGCAAAGTTTACCTGAACACGAAAGGTTAATTACGTAAATACGTTGTCACTAATAATTTTTGCAATGTGGCAATATTATCATTGTATTGTGACTTTTTAATAATGGACTGTACGTAGAGATGGACACAGTGACTGCTCCATAATAGTGTAATGAAAACACATCCGTCTCCCTCTAGTGACTGGTTACAACATTGATCATAAATTCTACTTTCTTCCCCTCTGGATCTTTTTGTGATTTTACCAAAGGCACAACAATAAAAAGATAACAATTATCATGATGTAATTTTATGTCATGTCATTGATATAATTATTAGTTGCAAGAACTGTGTTGTTTTTATGGTTTACTTTATTTATGTTATGATATATAGTGCATTATGTCTGAATGTTTAGGGTTTTTTTAAGCACAGAAAACATTTTGCCATTTTAATTCTACAGAATGTTCTACCTCTAGATTTGTTCTGAAAATCACACATAACCTTCCTGTTTCTTCAACATTGCCTCAGTTACAAAATTGTTCTTAATGGAAATTATGGTTTGACATGTATTGTGATAATTACCATTAACTAATATGACATTTTTTAGTATGAGAACAATACAAACAAAATGCATATACTTATGAACAATATGAATTGTTGATAAAGATGAGTTCATTCTCTAATGACTACAAATAAGAGTACAATTGATTATTGGACAAATTAATGCAATTTTAAAGATCAGAAAATAGTTTATAAATATTAGTAATAGCAAAAATATTCACTATACTGTTGTAGGGCTACTGATATTGTAATGTCATGATATTAACTGAATATCATAATATTGCTATCTTATTTTAACTTTACGCAACCACCATATCTTAAAAGCAATTCTAATTTTATATGTTTAAAGAGGGTTAAAAGGTTATATTTTACTCATAAAGATCCAGTACAACTTTTGTGGCAGTTCCAAAATTTTTTTTTCTCAATATTTACCTTTTTGGAAGTGATTTATTGCCATTCATTATGACATTGTCCTCTGTAAATGGCATTTTTTCAGTGAACATAAAGTATTTTCCTATATTTCATTCACTGATCATATGGATGTTCATAAAAGCTCAGATTAAAGTTGATGATAATTATGTCAAAAACAGAGAAAACTGAAGAAAAAGGGACTTTTTCCAGCAGAATGTATCATGAACTAAATATAAACAAAGTTTCAATGAAATAAGTTTTCTTCTTCCCACTCTCTTTTGAAAATAAACTAATAAATTTTTGAACTTGCATGTATTCTGTTGAATTAGCATTATCTGATATTGTTCCATGCAGGTCAGTTGTGATGTAAAATACTTACTTGCTCAAAATAAATGAAAATGAATGAATGAAAAAGTGTCTCCATCCACAGTCATTTATCAGACTCTATAGGTTTTACTGATGAATCAATGTTGTAGAAGATGACGGTGTTTCCACGTTCACTACAGGGCCACTGAATGTCCAAATGGATCGTATCTGATGGCAATAAAAAGCTGAATAACTGCATTTTACATCAGTTATTTACATGTATTGATAGAATCTGAGGATCAACAGGTGTTAAACATTTCAGATCAGTAGATGGTTTTGGTTGTCGGTGGCTGTTTGGGTCAATCCAAATTAACCATTGCAGCGCTAGTTCCCCATTGAACTGGAAGATGATTCATTACCAGAGTGATGGAAAGTAATAGGAAAATAATGATAAAATAGATCATTTCTGTTCTCTGTTTTCTAACTGTAATAGAAATGAACTCTGATTATTCTTTTGAATTAAGTAAAATAATACAGGCCAGGCTGTTAGTATAGAAGGGAACCATGTGTAGCTGCTGTGGAATAAAAAGCCAAAACAACAAATTACTCCCATCCTGTTTTTCCAGCAGAGGTCACACATGATAAGTCAAGCAGAATTTGTTGAGTGATAAAGGGGGTTGTGAGGGTCAGTGAGGGGGATTACAGCCGTATACACCCAATAATACAATGGAAGTAAGAGGAACCCTCCTCTCTTATAGCATTAAACGATCAAAGAAAATATAGGGCAGGAGTGTGTGTAATTCTTCTAAATATTGAATTAACCCTGTAAAACCTGACCCATTAAAAACTAACCAGAAAAATCTATTTTTTTGGAATTAAAATGTTTATTAGCTCTTTTAACATAATCCAAACCAAAAATGTTGCCATATTATTTGTATATAATATATTTTTTTAATCACATTGGATGTTTTTTTTTCGCAACTTTTTGTTCGCAACAACATTAACTAAAGATACAAAGTCAATTATACCAGTAAAATTTGAAAACATACAACATTTCAGATGATTTTTTTTTCTACATTAAATGTTTTACAGCCTTTTAATTACCCTTGAATAGCAGCATAATTTCAACATTTTTCAATATTTTTCAAATTTCAACCGATTGACAATGTTCTTCTTAATGGAAATTTTTGAAACTTACCAAAGACTTTCCTACAAAATATATGTTAGATGATTTAACATTAGCGAGCCATATTAAAATACCAAAAGAAAAAGCATTTCCTTTGGCTGTAGTGTGATGATAATCCACCAGGACACAGAAAACATATCGGGTCACAGACAACAAGTTTTTAAGGAAAGTATTGATCTTGATGATAAAATAAAGGTCTCAGAACCTGGCGTAGCAAACTTGATACAGAAGGTTTTATAGGGTTAATCTGTGTGATTTTAGGATAGTATATATGAAAGTATAAGAGGTACAGTGATGTCCATAAGCTGGTTTACCCCATAAAGATCCAGCACTACTTTTGTGTCAGTTCCTGTATGAAATTTTCTCAATATTTAATCATTTTTCAACACTTAAAGATTAAACATCCACCATCTACCAAAATCTTGTACTGATACAAACTGTTTAATATTTGTTGATCCACTAATCCATGTAAATAATTGGTGTAAAATGTAGTTTGTTGTCTTTTCGTGGTCATCAAATATGACCCATTTCAGAGGCTCCGTAGTTACCATGGAAACACCATCATCGTCTACAACATTGATTCACCAGTAAAACCCATGTAGTTGGACCAATGACATTGGATAGACAGACTGGGTTTATGTTCCGTTAATGAAAGATTTTGCTAAAAAAGTCACTTTTTTCTTCAGTTTTCTCTGTTTTTGAATAATCCTCAACTTTACTCTGAACTTTTATGAATATCTACATAATTAGTAAATTAAATGTTGGAAAATACCTGATTTTTACTGAAAAAAACACAAAATACAGAAGATAATATTGCAATAAATGGCAATAAACCAATTATGGATGGTTAATTATAGAGAAAAATTAATTTGGGAAGTGACACTAATGTCACGCTGGGTCCATATGAGTTAAGAAAGAAAACAGGGCAGCTTTGCAGTTACACAGTTGACTTACTGACATTTAATTTCTTCTGTTGTAACAGTAAGAAGTCCAATGAGTTCTCCAATAATCACATTCCAAAGGAAAGAGGTACATTAGGTCTCTGCTGAAGGTCAGGCATAGGTGTCCATTATGTGACTCTTTGTAATATAAGTGGTGTGTTTGCCATAAGTGGACTGTCTTTTATACATGCTGAAAAGGGTGTATTCAAGGTTAAAACACCACAGATCATGCACTTCCACAAATCCCTTGTGCTGTGACCTGTAGTGCACTAGCTGACTCTTTTCTGCCCACATTAGTGAGATGACTAGTTGCCCTTGACAGGGAAACGGCAGTATTAAACTGTAATGCTATCACAGTGTAAAGGAAAGGGCGGAAAAACTAACTGTAGCCAAACCAATTTTTTTCTTAAGCGAACACAAGTGCTTGAGATTTGAAAGGTGTTGTTGCTAAGCCTGAGGATATTTTGGGTTGTACTGGTGCACAGTTTCATAAGGGAGAGTGGTTTTTAAAGAGCGTAACTCTGGCTGTGTCTCTGCCGAGGATGTTTTCTCAAAATAATTGCTGTCTAGAAGCGCTCCTGTAATATAAAACTTATTTGGGAGTTGAGGTTTAGATGCTCATTATTTTCATAAAGTCTAATTTTTTTATTTGTTGTTAGTGTGGGCAGGCTGGAATCCCTGCTGTCATGGATTCCTAGAGGTAAATGTCATTTAGAGGAAGACCATATGAATCCATTTGATATGGTACATAGACCTTGTGAGTTTTTCAGTATGATATTGTCTGTGGGAGAAAGATTGGTAGTATGTTGTACATTACCTTTCTGGTATTGTTCTTACCATTGCTGGTATGTGCTCGTCTTTACCATTAGTGGTAATGTGGTTTTCTTACCATTGTTGGTTTGTCATTATTATACAATGTAAATAAACAATTCACTGTTACCCATGGTAACACAACCATGAATGTAGAGTTTTCCTATATATTTTTTCCACACATTTTGGTTAAATAATGTAAATACTGTTGAATAAGTTTATTACACTTTCTAGAGCAGTCATTCCCAACATTTTTTGGCTCATGATCCCATTTTAATATCACAAATCTCTGGTGACTCCAGACATTCCAATTTTTATTTATTTTTTGTTGTTGCTAAGATTCATTTATTTTGATCAAATAGTATTGCAATTGTTTGCTATACTATACTATGTTGCAAATAAATGTTAAATTAGATGACATTGAGGCTAAATAATGTATATTATTATAGATGGAGGCAGAAAAGCCAGGTTGACAGGTTCACTTTGCACGAAGTGAGAATTATATTTTCCTTGGTGCAGGATATGTACACACACACACATGTATATATATAATCTTTCTCTCGCCCACCTGGGCGGTGTCTCCTTCAGACTCGGGTCTTTTACTAGAGGCCTGGGAGCCTGAGGGTTCTGCACAGGATCTTAGCTGTTCCTACCATTGTGCTCTTTTGGACACAGATCTCTGATGTTGTTCCTGGTATCTGCTGGAGCCATCCTCCCAGGTTGGGGGTCACTGCCCCTAGCTCCCCCATCACTACTGGTACCACTGTTGCCTTCACACCCCACATTTTCTCTATCTCCTCTTTCAGCCCTTGGTATTTC
>JAPTGZ010000002.1:15395884-15407862 GCA_029814645.1 Fowleria isostigma | reverse complement strand
CTATTCTATTCTATTCTATTCTATTCTATTCTATTCTATTCTATTCTATTCTATTCTATTCTATTCTATTCTGTATGAAGTGGCTCAATATATCTCAAAACTTCTGTGCAAAGTCTTAGGCCACCATTACATTTGTAATTTTGGTAAAAGATATAGGGCCAGATTTATTAAAGGTGTGAGTGTGTCAAAAGGTGTGCAACACTCAGTACATCCTGATTTACTATCTGTGCGCAATAAGGGTTGCGTCTTTCAAAGATGCAAAACAGTGTGTCTGAGCCAGTTAATACATTTGGTAAAATGAATATATGGTATGGGGAGTTTACCTGCAAGTGTGCGTGAACTGGGAGGGGAAATTGTAAATATATTAATGTTGTACACGCAGCGTGATTTAACAAACCCCAATGCAATTTTACTGATAGAAACTGCATCTATATTTAACATGTCTCAAAAGGATGTGCAAAGGAGGATTGTGGGCATTTGTGAACCCATTTTTCACCATCCAAACATTTATGAATTAATAAGGAAAAATTTATTACAACATATTGCCTTGTCTCCAAAATGGCAGCCTTGTGGATGCATTTCGCATGGAGATCCATGGACTGGCGTGAATGAAGGGCAGACTTATAAGTGTTCCTATCGACAGTAGTTTGTCATTCGTCGAGCACAAATTGTGCAGATGGACACTGGACTCAAACGCACGGTTCATGCAAAGAGAAAAAAGCCGAGCGCATTGTCCAGTGCAGTCCATCATTCCGAGCTTCCACTGTCCCTCCCTGCATCAGGGAATTTAAAAATCCATCACCAAGGGGTAACATTTTGATGACAGTTATCCCTGGTACAGGAGAGACATAACTGGGCGAAGACGCTGCATTGTCTCCATAACTACCGCAACATAGCGCAATTCTCTCTCTCTCAAAACTCCAGCACAGCACTGTCATGAAAGCACACACAAAATCCTCATTAAAATAGGGTGGTCTCTAACATGTTTGTGCCTGTGGTCACTTGCACAGGAAATTTTGATAAATTACCCACAAACCAGGGTCCAACCTCTCATGGAAAATTCTAGATGGCACATGCACATTACTACAAGCAAAATGCAATCTTAATAAGTCTGGCCCATAATACGCACACATAAGGATTCCTCTGTCTCTGCATCAGAATAATTGTAATAAATTAAATATCTAAACAGCTTTAATTTAAAAAAGCAAATTTAGAAAAAAATATGTGTATTTTAGAAGTAATTTGGGTTAGCCTGGACAGAGAAAATGATAAAAAAATACATTGTAAAAAAAACTCAGGGGTTCTTCTTTATGAGACTTGGTTTAATGTACTACCAAATTATTTAAGAAAACTTCCAGACAGTTGACTCAAGAGAGTTTAAAATGTACTGAATCCAAAAATAGAGGTCACATTAAATCCTTTTAACTGTAGAAGCCATTTAGTTGTGATTTATTTAGTATTTAAATGCTGTGGGCACATTTCCTCAGACTCACAAATAAAATGCACTTTCATTACAACCCTGGAAAAACCAACAACTTGTAGTGACCTAAGACTTTTGCACAGTACTTTATGATGATAATGACTGTAAATTGTTATTGCTTGTGGTCAGATCTAAAAACTTTTGAGTTATAATGTCAGACAACATGATACTTCTTCTTCCAGGGTGGCACAGGCTGTGACAATTCAGAAAGGTCATTTACTGTGCTAATTAAAAGTAGATCAAAGTAAAGTCTCTTTGCTAAATATCATGTATCCTTCAGAATGCCAAAGAAAGCTGAGCACAGTAATGAATGCTTTCGATGTACCGCTGAGGTACCTAACAGGCCTAAAGGAAGGCTGAGCTGGCAGGACCCTGACAGTCTGATAATTCTTCTATTTCTTTTTTGTCCTGAATTAATTAGGCAAATATAGGTTGGATGATTATAAATACAAGGTTTTATTCAGAGTTGAATTAGTCTGTCTTCTGCACAAAACAACAGAATCTAGCAGATGACATTTCATTAAATATAAGATCTATTCAGGTAATTTACATGTTAAACTTATATAGAGAGAGTTTATGGGTATATAGAAGTTTGGGGTTTTTTCTTATTTAACTCATAAAGACCCAGGGCTACTTGTGTGTCAGTTCCCAAATGAAATTTTCTTTATATTTATCCTTTCTTAAGTAATTTATTAGAATTTATCATAGTATTATCTTCTTTATATTGCATTTTATAAGTAATAAGCAGGTATTTTCCTGTATCTAAATTACTGATCGTGTAGATGGTCGTAAAAGCTCAGATTACAATGGAGAGTTATTATATCAAAAACAGAGAAAACTGCAGAAAAAAAGTGACTTTTTCAGTAGAATATATCAATAACTGAACATAAACCAAACATTTCCATCCACTGTCATTGATCAAACTACATTTTCGGTTTCACTGGTGAATCAATGCTGTAGAAGATGTCGGTGTTTCCATGTTAATTAAAGAGCCTCTGAATGTCTACGTCGGTCATTATCTGATGACCGTGAAAAAATGACAAACTGCATTTTACACCAATAATTTACATGGATCAATAGGATAAGTGGATTATTTGGGTATTAAACAGTTTATTTCAGTAGATGAAAATTGCCTTGGCCAGGTTGTTATAGAAAATGAGAATCAGTTCTCAACTAACTTACCTGGCTAAATAAAAGTTAAATAAATAAATACATAAAAATAAACTTATTTATAACTTACTAGAGCAGGGGTGTCAAACATAAGGCCCATGGGGGTTATTTACTCCCACCTCCAGTTTCACTTCTTAAACTTATATGGTTGCAGTTATATCAGAAAAATTTATAAACATATAAACATGTCTTAGTAAATAATGTCAATGAGGAATAAGAGAAAAACACACACACGCACACACACATACACATACACACACACACACACATAAGAAGAAGTGAAATAAGAAAACACCAAATGATCTTCAAAGCCCTTCATCTCAATAGAGGGTATATGTCTGACGTCACAGAAAGGGTACGCACAGCAGTTACGCCCACTGAGTGACAGAAAGAGGGAGATGAGTGGCAGCATTGGCATAAATACTGTCAAACTTAAATAAAATATAAAAAAATGGAGAAGAGCTG
The DNA here is from genome assembly GCA_029814645.1 of Fowleria isostigma. Lineage (NCBI taxonomy): Eukaryota > Metazoa > Chordata > Actinopteri > Kurtiformes > Apogonidae > Fowleria > Fowleria isostigma. Next base: position 15,404,747 of record JAPTGZ010000002.1, on the reverse strand, counting down.
TTGTGCCTTTGATTGCACTAACAGGTTTAGACAACAGTCAGAGCTATCTTTTTTAGAGGCTACCTAAAGCCAAAGAAAAGACAAACAGATGAATTGCTGCAATTTGCCGAAACAACTGGAATTCAGGCAACGAAACCTGGATATGCGGTTCCATTTTGTGTCAAATAATGCTAATTTATGCCGCATATGTTTATTATAATTATTGTACTAAGTGCAATGATTAATGTACAAACCAAAAATAAATTCATTCATTCATATTCATGTTACAGGGAGACCAAGGCTCACAGAATCACCACAGACAACAACACTATGAAACCACTGTACATGACTACCGAACCAAACAACCAACATCCCATTTACAATTAACAATACACCAAAGGTTACACAAGGCAGGTCATAAAAGTAAAAAAAAACTCTCCAAGCACAAAAATTACATACGGTGCAATGATTATTTAATGAAATACTGCTGTCACATAAAAGTCACTTTAATTTCGCCAACAAATCCAGCCTTGAAGTACGACCAGGCGTCCAGGCTTTTGTATGCTTTCAGGCTTTCATTGTGTATTTTCATGGCGTTGAAATCAGGTTCATATAAATGTCAGGATACATGATTTCTGGCCACATGTCAATGTTCACAGACCACTTGTTGTTTGGTAGGTCGTATGGATCGATGGTGAGTCCAACTGTCCTTAATCTTCTGTTGTAGTCTGCATTTTCTTCCCCGTCTAATTGTGTTTTCAATTCCACTCCACCATGCTGGGCAGGTTGGTTTTGCCAGTCACTCCGACTTAGAGGAGCATGTCCTCTATATTGTTTTAAGATCATTTTTTTATACGTTGATTTAAACTGCTGTATATTATTAGAGCATTGCTTTAGTTGAACCCCCAAACTTTTCCACTGTCAAACCCCACATACAAACACATGTGTAATATTGTTTAAATTGCACTTTAAAAAAAAAAAAAAAAAAAAAAAAAAAGATATTTCAGATTGTACATGGTTGTTTGGGTTTTTCACATTTTCATTGTAAAACAAAAAGAAAAATTCAGACTATTGTTCATAGATTATTTTTTTACTGGTCCATTTGAGATCACATTGGGCTGTACGGTATGTGGCCCTCGAACTAAAATGAGTTTGACACCCCTGTAATACAGAGGTAACATCTACTGGCAAAGAATTCCTTGTATGTGTTTACATACTTGTTAAATAAAGATGATTCTGATTCTGATTCTGATTGAAAATCTAAACTTCATGGCACACACTGAACCTACGTTATTATTGTAAAGTAAAAGAAGCCAGTGCTGTCTGTCAGTTAAAATATATGACACGGAAATGACCTTTGGCCACAAATGTCACAGTTTTATAAATGGTCTCTGTGGTTTTGTCCGTAAATGTGTCATTCTGTAGCATTCGCCGAAAGAGCTAATGCAGTTGTTTGTCTTGTCAGGACGGTCCCCCTAGTGATCATGTTTGAAATGCTCCAATCCCTCATCCATGGTGAGGCGACAGCAGCTCTAGAAGGTTTTTCAGTGTTTTCCTGCTGTGCAGTGATGACTGTGAGTATGGAGGTCGGTCTCCAATGCCCAACACTACGGCCTCCAATCTCTGATCCCCTGCTGCTGCTCTGCCCTCTACCTGCTGTGGAGGATGATCTAATGTTGCCAGAGGGAACCAAAGATGATAACCTCATCTTTCTGACCTATTCCTTCACAGTCTGACTCTATTCTGTACCCATTTAATGCCTGCATGCTCAGAAATTGTTGTGTTTCCTTGACAGTTAATATCATCTTGTCCTTGTTCCAAGTGTTGTATCATTGGGAGAATCTTTCCTCTTTAAGTGTGTCACTGATGTAGCACACTGACCAGATGGCCAGGCCCTAAATAAGAACGATGCCCACTCCTGCCATCCTATCTTGGTGTCAAAGCAGCAGTTTGCTCAGTGGGGGACTTTGCACTTCAAGACTTGGCTTGCTGAGATTTAGCATACAGTTGTAAAAGCATGTTCTCACCTGATTTGGCTTGATGGAAAAGATATATCAGGCAGGAAAGTTATGTCACATTTAGCCATTTATTGTGAAATAACGTATGTTTTGTAGTGGCTTCTCTTGAGTGATCGGAGGAAACCATGAGCCCCTTATACACAGCACTTCTGTGATGGGAATATTTCGCCTTTATTCCAGAACGACATCTGTAGAAACAAAATGATGGGATTATTTGGTCCCACCTTTATCATGGGTATAGATAGATAGATAGATAGATAGATAGATAGATAGATAGATAGATAGATAGATAGATAGATAGATAGATAGATAGCTGTATCATCTGTTCCAGGTAAACACAGAAATTTTTCTTTTGTCACAGCTGTAAAACAAAATTTTAAAACCCACATTCGGGCATTAAAAACACTCCCATGCATCAAAAACACAGTCCAACAGGTAAAGACAAGTAAAACACATAAGATGAACTAAAAACACAGTGCAGTCTATTTTGCATTATTTAAAGTAGCTATTGCAGAGGGGATGAAGGGTTTTTTTTGTAGATGTTTTCCTGGCCAGTGGGATCCTGTACTGTCTGCCTGATAGCAGCAGAATAAAGGAGTGGTGGAGTGGATAGGAGGGGTCCTCAGTAATGAGGGTGGCTTTCTTCATCACTGAGTGTCCATACAGTTCAGACAGAGGGGGTGAGGTGTTTGGGTGATTTTGCTGGCCTGAGAGAGTTTAGAGAGTTTGAGTTAGAGAGTTTTGTTTTGTTTGATGGTGAGGGAGTTGAACTAGGTTGAGATGTTATAGGTGAGGATGGATTCAATTAGTGATTTATAAACGAGAGTTAAGATGTCCTTGCTGATATTAAAAGACCTGAGCTTCCTCAGCAGGCAACACAACCAGAAAAATGTTGAACTGGGGAGACACTGAGATCCATGAGCTGTTGTCCCTTTGGGTGGAGGACTCTATCCATGCTAAGGTTCATGGAACAGTGAAAGACTCTGGAGAGGTTAGCAACACCGCTATGCTTAGGGTATTTCTGAGCAGAAATGATATGTCTCATTATCCACCCGTTTGATTCAAGAACGCAGGTCCACTGTGTAAAAGTCCAGCCTGTCTCACCTCTGTTACTGCTTTGGCTTGGCTGTGGAAATCGATTAATGGGGGCAACAAGGTGGGATCACCATCTCACCTTTTTCTCCGGGATCTCTGTGTTAAAGTGATTATAGATTGTCTCTAAGATCACAAACCCAGTAACAGAGCCTGACATTCACAATGTCTGAATGATCACTAACTCCACACTAAAGAATATTTTGTTAATATCAGAGGAGATGGGGAGGTGGTAAGGATCACTGTAGGGCACCCAGTAGAAAAATAAACAGGGCTTCTACAGGCCAAATGATTCAGTGCTACTTATTCATTAAAGATGTCAGTTATTGGAAGGAAAGACACTTTGAAGTCAGCAATTTTAGACTGAAAAGAACTTGTGACTACTTCTGACTCTGTCTGAACTTGACTACAGTGAAGCACTTGTAAGTAATCAGGTGTAATCACTGCTTTATTTAGCAATCACATCTCATGCATATAATGTATGAAGTCTTCTTAGTATGCACATTGTGCTGCAGTCCAGCCATTGTCACCTAGTCTCCATGCAAAATTGAGACTAGCATAATGATTTATTCTGAACATGCAATGAAATTCATCATATATGTGAACAGGTAAAACAGAGTAATAATGTGGAAAATCAGCAATCAAGACAATCTTAGACAGAAAAAGAGCAATTTCAATGACAAGAAGAGTTATAATCATCTGAAATTAAAAAAAAAACAACAGTAAAAGTTATAAAACATGTGTTGAATAAATATGACCCTGAATATATTAAATCTGGATTCATAATGGTATCATCATGTTATGTTTTCTTCACATTTTTCAAGGAAGTTGGTTCTGGAATTTTTATTTATTTATTCAAACAATGCAGGCCTTAGGTTTCAAATGCCCTGCTGTTGTTCATAGAATACATACAATCTTAAACTAAAGCCAGCTACTTTACAACTAAGCTCAAACTTTCTGGTCAATAGTTTTTGTTTTTTTTTCTTCCAGTATTTGTATGGCACCTTAAACATGCTGATTGTCTACACTACAGCAAATCCAACACATCCACCAAGTCTTGTTGCCTTGGAAACAAAAGGCCCTGCTGAGAAGCCAAGAGCGAATCATTCTGTGAGACATGGGAATGGTTTTGGAGGGGAGGCAACCAACCAACCAAACCAAACCTCTGGGATCACAATCATGACAGTGTTTGTGTATGCATGTTGTTATGTGAGCACACATGTAGAAAAACACTCACTAGATACAACACCGGCTCCTCTCCCTTTTTATTGCTCCTATCTGCACCAAAACCCCCCGACGACATCAGCCTCTGCAGGAACGTCAAAAATAAACATTGCATCTTTGTTACCCCCGTGCTGAGCTTTTCAATCACAGCACTGAGGGCGGAGTGGTGTCAACGGAAAAGGATTCAACTAGGAAAACATGAATGAATACACTAGGAGGGAATGCTCAGCAGGCGATACCACACTGCTTTATTTACTGTCCACTTCCTGCTGAGTAATGTTCTGTCCCATCAACTACCCCCATCTCACACCCCATTCACCGTATGACTGTAACTACGTGGGCATAAAAACTGCTGTATAAACTTGCATTTTCCCATTACCTGCCATTGCTCATGATATATAGATATTAAATATATAGGTGAATGTCATAAAATGTCCTTACCCGAGGCCATTTGTCAGGTGTTATACCTTGCTGTGAGGGTGGAGAGCTTTCACAAATTGTCACTGAGATTTCCTCTTATAGGAGTGATATTTTGCTTTTTTTAGAATGGAATTTAGCATTTTAAAACATTTCGTTGCGGTCTACATAAACTGTAAATGTCATGTTTCGGTCTGAATTCTTCATTAATTCCACTCCACAGGTCCATTTTCAAGTCCATTTCTGAGTAATGAAATGAGAGAGATCATTTTGAGTGCTGGCCCTTTAAATACAATGGGCCACTTCACACCCCGCCGACTCCAGGATGTTGACTGTACTGTTCAGCCATCTTTGTAGATTTCAGGATACAGTACGCTGGTCTATTGATGCAAAAATTATAATTTATAATTAATAATGGCAAAAATGGCAAACTGTGTCCTTCAGCCTCATAAGTCTGAGTCAGAGTCTGACCTGGAGGAGGACAGAGAAGAAGAACGACTAAGAACTACGACTTCTGATAATAACTTTACCACGATCACTCTCAAGTTCACTAAGTGAACCTGGGAATCCCTTTAAATGCATTGAAATCGTATTCAGATGAAGTTTGATAGAAGTTTAGACATGTCTTTAATGGAAATATTAGGTGTAAATATGATTTAGATGTGCTTAAAACAGAACTGGAAATTAGCAAATGACCTAGCATAGCCTCTACTGCCGCCACCAAAAATACATGGAAATCTCTTCCGAATCACTGAAATCATAATCAGACTGGCCAGTTCAGTTGTTAAAGGTCTAGATATGTCTGTCCTAGATTGATGTGTAGAAATATTAGGTGTAAATATGCTTGAGATGTGTTTAAAACTGAAACAGGAATTAGCTGTATGGACTACAACCACTACTGCTGATGTCATACTTGGAGAGATTGTCAGCTGAAGTCTTGACCTTTTTTGTGCAAATGTACTGATGCAACTATTGATAATACAAAACAAACTAAGAAGTCCACATACCACATGACAAAACATAAATATATATTGTTACATATTATGTTATACATCATATATATTATATAATTTTTTAACTTACTGTAGGCTTATGTCTGAGAGTGTCATAAAAGAGTAAACTACATGAAATTACGTAAATAATACAAATAATTTTCTATGGTGCTTTTCAAGTCACCCAAAGCACTTTTCATTATTGATCCATTATTCATTCACTCTTATCTTCTCACTCTGGTGGTGGTAAACTACGTTTGTATCCACTGGGACATGGCTGCCAATTCATGTCAAACGGCTCCTCCAACCACCACTGAACATTCAGACACATTCATACACCAGAGTGAGTGACACTGGAGACAAGGTAGGTGAAGTGTCCTGACCTGTACTAGCACAGAGTGGGATTCAAACCTCCAACCTTTTGGTTATTGGACAACCCGTTCTACCTCCTGAGGCAAGGCTGCCCCCGAGTTATTTCACTAATCAGTATATTACTGAGCAAAAATAATAAATAATAGGTCAAAAATTTGTGTGCAGTGCGGCACTAAACAAAACCCTTTAATCTCTCTGCAATTTTCAGCTCTTGTTTTCATTTTTTCTTTTTTTCTGTTTTTTTTTTACAGCTCATAATTTCACTGTTTTTGTTGAAGCCAGACTCTCATTAGTCTCATGTTAGAAGGCAGCTGCTTTCATAGAAAAAAAGCCCCTGATGCAAAACTGTCTTCTCCACAAAACATTTTTTTTTCACACAAATCCCTTGTAGTTTAAATAATACTTTCCTGACATGAAAATAAAACATACTGTATCTGTTACTGTTAAGCTGTTTTCCACTCCAAATATATATATATATTTTTTTTACTTGCATTAAACAACAGCACAGAAAATGTTGCTGGGTCAACTGACCATAGTATACAACAGTATACTTGCAACCCTAACCTTATAAATAAAATACTTCATAACTGTCACATAAAGACTGTCAAACATGTAGTTTGGCCACTAAAACAATGTGGTTAAAATTAAGAAGGAGATAAAGAAAAGGAAAAGAGTAGAACATTATATAAAAACATATGCTATTATTAAAGTAATAAAAATACTTATTCTGCTATATCTGCCCCAGCCACTACTTTCTTATCCCAAAAATCCGCATTTTGCCTGTATCAGTTTTCCTATTCCTGTCTACATGAATAATCATGTAGACATGAAGACAAACGGTCACCAGAATATATAAAAACCACTTAGCAAGTCATGCTGTTAAGGTAATGGTTATGTCAGGCTGTTTTTTATGTGAAAAAATAGAATCTATTTTAAATAATTAAAACACATGAGATGAGATTTTGCATCGTAATAACACAGGCAGGGGGAAAAAAAAAAACCCTTCATAGACACATAGTATAATTTGTAGAAAATAACAGCCACAACCTTTAATCTCTGTCAGATTATTAAAGAGCTATGAATAGAGTTTGCTTTGACCTGGCACTTTCCTCATTAGCATTTAATATGAAAAGAACTAAGCATTAAAATTTTGGCATCTGGCACACGTAAAATTATTTTAATAGGTTAAAATCTCATTTGAATCCAATTATGCTTTTACCGTTTGATTCAAGTGGTGCAAAGCTTAGCAGTCAAGTGTAACAAGGGTAATGAGCTGAACCTCCATTTTAGCATGTTAGAGATTTCACAGGACTGTAAACAATGGGAGGATGTTTGGAGCACGGGAACATGCACATGGAATTGCAATCATGGGATCTCTTGGATGTGCAAGGATAGTGATCTTGCCTTGTTACCATGGTGATGCTGTCCATAAAACCCTGAATCCTACATCCCCTTGACTGCATTTTCTTGTATAGGCTCTTGAATATTCACAAGGAATTTGCCTATTATTTCTACCTTACACAATTTTTTTTTTTTTTAGGTCACATGTAGTGTCTTGCTGTCACATGAGATAAAACTTTAACTGAGGGGAAGTACAATGTTCTGAAAACCTTTCTCTTGGCTTTACTGCAGCCTTTATGACCAGGTGGAAGAATATAACTTGATAACCTGCTCTCCCTAAGATATTGCCTGTTTCCACCACCAAATAGAGCAATATAACAATATATCTCATGTGATAACAGTAGAAAGGTGTGTGACATTATTTTCTTTCCTCTTATAGCAAAAAAAGAGTGAAAAAAAAAAAAAAAAAGTGCTCCAGGCTGCAGACTCACCCAAAGAAATCAATTTGAAGCTTTGTGGTAACCTGAGATATATTGAACTCCTATACAGCATAATTTCTTCAGGTAATAGTGAGTCAGTGTCTCAAAGAAAACACAAGCTGAATTTTTTATCCACAGATGAAAAATTAAACCCAAAGAACAGCTAAAAGAAAGTCTACATTGATTCTAATCTTTCAGAATCAGTGAGCAGTTCTCAGCTACAAAATGGGAAACATTAAAACTTAAAGGTCTTTAGTTTCAAATAAACTCCAGAGATTCGTCTATTCAATAATCAGGTTGGGAGCTTTCAGGCTGCAAATCCCTGGTACATGGTTGATCTGGTTTATCAAAGCTCTACGGGATATTTCTGGCATGACGGTTTATCTCGATGTGAAAAGGTCAGTTCTGCATCCATAACACAGATGCAACATGTGACCCATGAAAGATGAGTCTTAACCAGGGCCGTGAACTAGGCATATGCTTAGCCCCCCCCCCAAGCCACCAGGGGGCTCCAAAGCTGCATGTTCAGCCTGATCTGAGGAAAATTCAAGTGTCTTTATCTTAAGTGTTTATTATATCCCTTATATACTTGAAAAAATAAACGTAGGATATAAATAAAACAAACTGTAGTGATAAGCTGCAGCTGGTGTTTTTGTGTCATTATTAGGTCGTATTCATTGGACCCAACTGTCACACAGTAAGTGACGTAGCGGACCGCCAACAGGTATGATAAGAATGATTGACAGTTACCCACTTACCATTACCATTAGAGCAGGGGTGTCAAACTCATTTTAGTTCAGGGGCCACATTAAGCCGAATTTGACCCGAAATGGGCCGGACCAGTAAAATAATAATATAATAATATATAAATGATGTCAACTCTAAAGATTCCTCTATGTTTTAGTGTAAAATTACATGATAAAAATGGTCACATCTACAAACTATCCTT
>JAPTGZ010000002.1:15356562-15369693 GCA_029814645.1 Fowleria isostigma | reverse complement strand
CCATTCACATACAATGGGAACAGAATGCTGACAGCTGATTGGCTGAAATTGTCCCCACTCTAACTTAGAGTGGAGAGAGTTGGGTTTAATGTTAGAAAATCTACAAACAGCTCTTCATAACTCTCACATTTAGAGGGTTTCAGCAACAATTTATACATCCAAATGTTGTAAAAACTCTTTGCCTTCAAAAACTATTCACATATTAATCTTAAAACCCCCGCTAGTTGGTAGAGCGGGTCGCCCAGTGATTGAAGGTCAGCGGTTCGAATCCCACCTCCTACTGTCCATATGTCGAAGTGTCCTTGGGCAAGGCACTGAACCCTAACTTGCTCCCAGTGAGGCCTGGTAGCAGCCACCCACTGGTGTATGATTGTGTGCATGAATGGGTGAATGTGAGGCTTGTATTGTAAAGCGCTTTGGGCACCATTAATGTGCAGAAAAAAAGAGCTATATAAGTACCGATCATTTACATTTTACCATTTAAAACATTTCTGTTTTGATGTACACGCCTCTAAGCGTATAGAGTGACACTCTTTCTCTCATTCACTCCAATGTTACTCAGACCCAGACTTATAACCAGTCCGTCTTTGGTTCTATTTTTTGCTTTTACGTCATACCTATCCACAAGTCCACCAATCTGACAAGAGGCAAACACACAGGTTATAGGAAATGTAGGAAAGTCTCGTTATTATAAACTACTACTAGTTATTATAAACTACTACTAGTAATTCACATGTGCAATTACCTTTTTTAAGTGTTATTTCTTTTCCTTTTTTATCTACTTTCTTTTACATTTGTACATACACTGCTGAGCTGCTACTTGGAACCTTAATTTCCCAGAGGGTTTTGCCTCAGGGAGCAGTACAGTCTAAATCTAAAGTCTTTGGAATGTCATGTTTTACCAACAGCTTTACGTTTTAATTGTAGGACTGCCTTTCGTATGGTTGCACTGTCTTCATTATTCCATGATGACTTGTTTTTCTACAGAGGGACAGTTTTGAAGTGTGGGAGCGGCCTCTGTCTCAGAGGCGACTGGCCATCTCCATTCTGAACAAGCAGGAGATCGGTGGACCACGAGGGTATTTACTCGCTGCTGCCCCCGGTTGGAAATTCTGCAACCCCAAATGCAGCGTCGTCCAGATCCTGCCCCAGTACAAGGACATGGGCATTCAGCCGATACTGAGCGACATCATGGTTCGCGTCAACCCTTCAGGGACGACTCTGCTGATCCTCACACCCACCAGCGGTGACACCAGGGGGCACCACTGGCAGGACACGCCCATCAAACACCCACTTATCCTGTAGTGGTCAGGATAATGTCAGTAGCTGGGTTTCCATGACAGTTTTGTGCAAAATAAAAGCGATATTTCTACAATTTCGACAAAGTATACTTGTTGGCGTTTCCATTGAAAAGTGTTTGGTTCTGATGCGTGAGTCTAGTCAAGTCCCGTCTACCCGTCTCACAATATTTCATAGTTCTCGCAGTGAGAGACAGGTGCGTCTGTGCGTATCTCAGCACTCTGCAGGTGCGCCTGATCGTCCCAGGACAAACTCCTTGGCAGCGGCCCCGCAAAATGGAAAAAGAATTCATCAACCAGTTGTGGATCCAGACTATCCGACTGACCTGGGCAACGTTTAATGAACTGTTTGTTATTGAAGTTCTAACAGCACCAGATTTGTCATGCCCGTGACTAGTGAAGATGCGCAAAATGTGTTTCCATGACACTTTTGCGCAATACTTCTATATAGAAATGTCTCAAAATCCGCCTCATGAGCGTAAAAACTTTTTTCAATCTTTGACAGTTTTTATTTTGCGACATTTGTCTCCATTGCCAGTTGTCTATTGCACAATTGGCATTTTGCGCATTTCTGAGGGTAATGGAAACCCAGTTAAGGATGGTTTATGCACTTTACCAGCACTGTGAATGACTTCAACCATTTTAGCAATGATTTTATGTACCATTATTTGTCATTTTTACACAAAATGCTCCAAATAAAGTTTGTAATTTTATGTTAAATTAAATACTTGGCAACTGTTACACTCCACTCCATTTTCATGACATCTGACCTGTTGACTGTTACAACACACAAAAGCTGCATATAAGTGTGCCACATTATTACAAGTTGGACTGACACATTATGGCTCCTCTGATTCACAATGCCACAAAAGTGTACTTGATCAATTTATGAAAATTAAATGACGTGTTCTCCAATTTTTGTATTAACACTCACACTGTTGAGCTAGCATACTTGTTGGATCTAAAGTTGTGGCAATGTACAACACTTGTGTTCAAGTAACCTTAACCTAGATTAACCTATTAGAGTTTTTAGTGTATTTTCTTAGAGGGTCTAATGCAGGGGTCTCAATCTCATTTTTGGTTCAGGGGTCACATTCAGCCCAATTTGAGCTTAAGTGGGACGGACCAGTACAGTGAGTGAAAAAAGTAAAATTACATAAGTTTAAATCTACAAAATGTCCAAACATCTTAAGAATAAGTGAAATTTTAACAATATGTTGCGTTTATCATTCACAGATCATAGTGGATCTAGATACAAAAATCATTTGACATATTGGTAAAAATGCACTATTTTTCTCAAGACATTTAGGTTATTTTTTTGTGAAAGGATAGTTTATAAATATCTGTTTTCATGTAATTTAACTTTTTTACACCAAGTCAAAGACTAATGTGGGGTTTCCATTATTTCTGGGTAATTTTTCTGGTCTGACCCACATTCATGTGTACATCCTTGACAGTATCTCCAGTGTCATTTCTGCATTAAATAAATTCATCCTGCAGGCCTAATCAGACTCTTTGGCTGGCCAGATTTAGCCTGGTCTAATGCACCCATTGATTTCATTAATTAGCAGTAAAATGTAGATTTGCAGTTTTCTTCAGTATAAAAATTTTGGAATGGGCCTGGAATAGCTCTCTCCCAGAATCTCACCTCTTCCGATCTGGCGTGAATTGAGCATATCCTCCACCTCTGCTTCATAGAATGTTGCCAGGCCTGTCAAATTTGATATTTAAATTCTATGTTTTGTTTTGTTTTTTTAGCAAAAGTACAAAACAGTAAAAGACCACACCTCCAGCGTATGTTTTACAGATTTATTGAAAATAGTGACAACTTCATCCAGGAGACTAAACCACAGTTTAGAACTGAATGACCACACCCTGTAAAAGAAGAGAGAAAAACAGTATTACAACAAAGCTCAGATTGATACCAAGACGGTTTTAACAGATTTTATTCAATTTTTTTTAAAATAAGCTACCTTCCTACTTCCTACTGGGTCTCTACTGTACTACATAAAAAAAACAAACACTGGGACAACTTTTATGCTCAACCTAAGTTATGTAAAATGCACAAAAGGGCAACTAGGTCATAATTATGTCTTTTATTCCCATGATATTACTTAAATGAAATTGGCTCAGGTTTTTTCAGGTCTTTACAGAAGTTGGCTGAGGTCTGGGTAGTTGGTCTGAAATGGGTCTTGAATTTCCTCCAATATGATGGTACTAAAAAGTTTATCGCTTCATACAGATAGGACGCCATGACAAAGCCTTGCCAGCGAGTTTTACGATAGTTCAAGTGACATTTTCTCACCTTCAACCATAAGCAACTACTGAACCGAATTTGCAACCAGTTGTGGTTTTAAATAAGTTGGACCATTTCAACACCTCTGCTTTCATGATTATCCTACCAACCCAAAAACCCCTAAGTGGATTAACTGTCAGACGACATGTGGCAAATAACCGTTCACCAAATAACAGTTAAAAACATCTGTATGAGAAAAAAATAATGTCCCTATAAATCCAACAGTTGAATATTTTTGCTGAGAGGTAATCAAAGTTACATCCACTATACTCTGACATCATTAAATATATGCACGTTTCATCATCCTCATTCATCCTTGTTGCCTAGTCACCATCAACATACTAATGTCGGTGAGTGACTTCTGTACTAATGGGACATGGTTTCAGTGAATGTACAAGTGCAGTAATAGATATAAAAGCTGCTGAAATCAAAAACCATGTCCAATTTAGTCTGCAGATGAGATGCATACACATTATATTTCTTACCTTTCTCTTCTTGTCACCACCCAACTCAAAGTGCTTGCATCTTTTGATGGCCAGCATTCTCTTGGATCTGCAGTTGGGCTCCACGCACTCCAGCCTCAAGACAATCTTCTTTGTTGTCTTAGCCTGCCGAGTGAAACATTAACATTTAGCTTTGATCCTTTTAGGTTTTTTCCAAGGAAATTAAAATTCCAAGCCCGAGATTATGGATAAATCACAGTTCCTTCAGACGCAGTAGTGCAAGATCCCATCCCAATACACTATTGATACAAGTAGGAGTAGAACTACTGACAAATGATCAAATATCACTTTTAGTCTTGGACTGGACTATATTTAAAGTAGGTCTATTGTTGGGATTCTTCTTATGAATCCGACTCCAATCCTGAATCCCGTATGATGTTACACTGGGGGTTACCTTGATCATAAAACACATCTGAAATCATATCAGAATATCAATGAGTCGACATTAGAGGGTCAAAAGCTCCAAGAGGTGATCATTCAAGCCTCTTATAAAATGGGAAATAGTTTCTGTGTGTTCAAAGGGTTTTTTACTTGGGTTTGAGAAGTAGATAAAGTGAGGGAAAAAAATCTTCCACAGTTAGCGATAAGACTGAATACACTCTGCCTTCAAGGACGTCAGGCCCCAACACTGTGGCATGTGCTTTAGGTGGAGGTAATGGGCAATCGGCCAGAAGAGGAGACCCATCCCTCCCATGAGAAGGAATAAAACATATGGAAAGCTAAGGTCGAGGTTATGAAGGACTGGGGGAGAACAGAGAAGTGAGCCAAATTGTATGTCTGGTGGCTAGAGACACTTCCCTGTAACCTTGGGAAACCACAGATCTGTAACAGATTATTAAATATTAACTCATCATTGGGATGTAACGATTACCAGTAAAACAATTACCTGTGGTCAAATTCCCGACGGTTAGTATTACCGTTTCATTTTAATTATCATGAAAACCATGATCGGTTACCCCACTTTGAAAACTCACAGTAATAATACTTTTACTACAGATTAGTTTCCATGTGGTTGTATTGTATACATCTACATTACTTTGTTTAATATTGGTGTATACACATTTGATTTATACCAAAGTAAATATGCTGACATTTTTACATTTTAATCTCAGGTGAACAATGTTCCTGTCAACAAAGTATAATAAAACGAACTTATTTTGGTGTGTGTTTAAGTACTTTTCAGATATTTTGAGCACATTTCAACAATACCACAATAATATTACCATGATCATTTTAGTAACAATTGCGATATGAAATGACCATGCGGGACTCAGTGGAGTCAGATGCATAAGAAGAATCCCCACACTATGGAACATGAGAAAAGTTTACTTCCACCCTGTTTACATTAGATATGGATAAACTTAAGTTTCCATTATGGAAAAAAAAAATCCAACCATTACTTAAGAGACTACTAAAGGCTTGATTACATCCTTAACCCTTTAACTGCCTGCTCAACCATATGGTTGAGCACATTTTGAGTCACTGTAATTCAATAAATGGGCTACCTAACTTATTTGAACCTAATTGAACCAAGAAAGATGACAATCACTAACAACATTTTAATTATTTTTGGTGAAAACATAAAAGATATGAACACTTTTTTTTTGCAATTTTTTTTCATCAGGTTTTTTTCTTGGTGGGGTAGTTAAAGGGTTAATTTTCTGACACTCAATGACAAATAAGCATCTGCACTTGCCTTTTTGCGGAAAATTGGCTTCGTCTGACCACCGTACCCACTCTGCTTACGGTCGTATCTCCTCTTACCTGCAGAATATTTATTCACTGGTTAGTATCATTTATTTATCAGTGTTTCCCATTACATACTCCTGCCAGTGACTGCTCACCCTGTGCATAGAGGGAATCCTTTCCCTTCTTGTACTGGGTAACTTTGTGGGGCTGGTGCTTCTTGCACTTCTTGCAGTAGGTCCTGCGGGTCTTCGGGACGTTCACCTGTATAAATACAACACACCATGAGCAACAAGTTCATCCAACAGGAAAAGCACTGAAAACATTTAGTTTGACATTTACGTTGTACAAGTCTACTCGTTTTTTGGAATGTGCGCAATCTTTTATGTCTGTGTACACATGTATGAGATGTATATGAACGGTATTGATTCTTGTACATGTATATGAAACTGCCACTGTATATTGAGTGCATGAGCTTTAAATTAAACAAAACTAAACTAACATTCAAAATATCCATTACGACTTGCAAAGCAGCATCGCAGTCTAGCTAACACGAGTACGCAGAGGCTTTCTGATAACGTTTAATCACGCATTAAAACCTTGAATGTAATTAAACTTTTAATTATAGCCAAATGCCATTCAGGTGATTCCACGTTATAACTTTTATCAACACACCGATCTGAGACTGTACGACTCGGGTCAATATGTTAGCATGCTACATTAGCACTGAGCTAGGCTTTATCACTATTTTCGTTATTTCGGTGAGATAGTCGTATTGACTCTAGTGGTTGTACATCATTATTATATTGACTGTAATAGCATCCGCTGAAGACAATCTTAACTTTGTAATCCTCCACATAAAGCCAGGTAGTGTTCACCCACGGCTAACGATAGCGCTACTAAATGAACATACCGGGGAAATTTCAATGTGCAATAAAACAACGTAAGTACAACCATAATCTCCCAATAATGACATCCTTGTGTTAATCAAATGACTGGCCGTAAAAATATATCAAGACATCGCTTAAACGAAGCTTTAGTTGGTAAGATTGAGGTTGATTCTTTTAAGTGTAATATTTCGTACCATGGCTGCGCCCCGATGCAGAGGAAAAGAGGAAGGACGAAGCCGGAAGCACTTCTTTAAAGTGGACTTCGGTGGTGAACAGGCCGCGGAGTCTGCCGGCGCCCCCTAGCGGTACTGCACATCAGGAAGACTACACCTACAAACCAACAAAACTGAAACATTTAGTGCCCTACATACTACAAGTTTGATTCTTATTATTTTCTTTTCTCTTAATCTAGCATGTTTTCTTGTAAATTTACAAGATTTTATTCCTAAAGCAAAACAAACAAACAAAAAAATCAACTGGAGTTCTTTTGGTTCTTGTTTTTTTTTTTTGTTTTTTTTTTTTTTTTGTTGTTGGGCGTTGACAGAGGAATCCACTTGGATGAGAGGTGAAACATCTTCCCAGAAAAGAGGTCTACTTGCCTTCTACATAAACTTTTAACACTACTATTTCTTTAATTTCAGAGAATGTGCACATGTAGAGGATACTAGTTTAATAGAATTAAACAATCTGAAGAAAATGAATTAAGTAACTTAGCAAGTAAAAAATTTGCAGCTAAATTTCACATTACAGTGTAAAGACTGTGTTAATGTTTAGCCGGCTTCCATTTATCACCAAAACTGTCCAGAAGGCTGATATGAAAATGAGCAGGAAGAAAAAGGGGAAGTAAGCGGAGTCGATTCCTCTCTGTGGGTGGGTTTTACCCTCTTGCATCACAGATTAACTCACATTTTATGAAAGGCAAGCTACTGAGGCAAAGGTTGATACCACTGCTCCAAACCTCAGCATCTATAGTCTGCTCTGTCACATTTTGGGGGGGGTCTAGGTAAGTACCAAGACTCTTCACTCGTGAACATTTGTTTATTGAAGAAACTGATGATAACTGGATTTACTTTAACACACCAGGGACACACACATATGTGGGAAAGAGCCCAAAGTTATCCAGTATATATGCACATCTTAAATTAATAGGGTCATAACTACGAAAAATACAACTAATGGTGACGTTATCTGTAAGAATGCAATGTTGCAGTGTTTTGTGGTGTACTGAGTTGTGTGAGAACATGTTGAATTTTTTTTTTTTTTTTTTTAGCTTTGCGGCAACTTGAAATAAAGTCGTTTAGCTATATGTGGTAATCAGATATTGTCATGTGGTTAACATCTTTAAAATTGCTATTTAGCAGATGTTTTACTTGAACTAAACCCTTTTGTACAAACAAAATATCACATTTTGTAAAACTTTACTTCACATCTTAAATTCTAATTTGTAAATTCTGATAAATTACTCCCACTGAAGACCACAGTGTCATGCTGATGTAGTGTAAAAAAAAAAAAAAAAAAAAAAAAAGTGTCTGGATGTATGTGGGGGGCGTTTTTGTGGGTAGATTTAACTCAAGAGGCTTGCTCTCTCATTTTCTCTCACTACCTCTCTTTAATACATCTCTACCACATACTTATCTGTCAGGAAACATCAGGAAAGAGAGTATCTACACAGGTTCCTGTTAACTAAATAATTAATGATAAGGCTCTGTTTGCTTTGTCATACATAGGGGACATAAAGCAACTAAATAAACTGTTGTGTTCAGGCATAAATTTGGAGATTTTACAGCTAAAGCCCAAATATGTTTTGTATATAATGCATATATAGGCACATAGCTCATCATAGTTTTTGATTGTTGGTCAGACAGCTAAAGCGTGCATGGGTTAAAATACTTTACATGTATGTTGTCTTAAACTTAGATGCACTTTGACTAATTGTTGTCGCCTGAAAAGTTGCGACAAAGTGCATTTTCATATATAGTAGTTATATAGTAGTATAGTATAGTATAGTATAGTATAGCATAGTATAGTATAGTATAATGTAATATAGGATCACTGTAGGCCCGAATGTCAAACATACTTAAAAAAAAAGATAATTAGAATGCACTTAAAAGTATAATTTTGATGACACTACTAAAAAATATTAAGTATAGTCATGTCATTTGTAGATACAGTTGAATGTGTGATAAATATGTTAAATTGATTTAAATTAATAAGTTTTACTATGACCAAACACTGTAAGCCTGGATAAGATGAGTTTTTTTTTTGTTTGTTTGTTTTTTGTTTTTTTTAATGAGGAAAGTAGTTGGTTTAAAAAAATAACTTTTAAGTATGTAAAAAAATTACTTTTAAGTGCATTTAACTTAAAAAATCTTTTGCTTAGTATCATATAGTATAGTATAGTATAGTATAGTATAGTATAGTATAGTATAGTATCATATTGCATTGCATCACATTGCATCATTTGATATGGTACTGTACCGTACTGTATCGTATTGTATGGTATCATATCGTATAGTATACACTGTAAACCCGGATTGCAAATATTCATTCATTCATTCATTTTCTTAACCCGCTGAATCCTCATTAGGGTCACGGGGGTCGCATGGAGCCTATCCCAGCTACTGAAGGGCGAAGGCGGGGTACACCCTGGACATTTTTAAAAAATTAATTAGAATACACTTAAAGGTATAAGTTTGATTACACTGAAATTAATCAAATTTCAATTTAATTATTTAAGTTAATAACTATGCAAAGCAGTTGATATCACAAAAGATTCTAAGTTAAATGTATTTTAAAAAGTTTATTAATCATTACTTAAATTTTTCAAGGCAAGTACTTTTCTCATTTGTTAAAAGTAAACTCAATGTATCTGGGCTTATGGTGTAGTTTAGTATAGTATAGTATCGTATCATATCGTATCATATAGTAGTTTAGTCGTATATTTAGTTGTAGTTTGTAAAGACCAGTTTTAAACACAGATATTCACATGAAGAGATAAAGTGTGAAGACTTTCACAACTCATAGAAGTGCTGAAACATTGAGCGGTTGAAGGTGATAAAGTGTTGAAGTGATGTAGTCGTTTGCAGAAACAGGGGTGATCTCTTCAAAACTTGTGTCCATTGTGCATGAATACAGAAAACAGAGTGAGTGTGTGCATGTTAAACATGCACAATGAAGTACGTTTGTCACAAAAAAGGTAGTGTCAGGTTGAAGTGCTGCAGTGCATTGGGTTTCTTCTCTTTTCATATTGCAGTACAACACTGATGCAACTTCCCTATGAGTTTGTCTGTGTCAGCCACCCTGAGTCACCTCCCTTCAACAACACAAAGACATCTCCCTCTGGTAGCCATGATGCAGTAAATATGGACACACCGTTTCAGATAACTAGTTCCACTTATCACTGAGAGGTAGACGGGTCGTTAATCGGCGTGTTGACTGTCTTCAGCAGAGTTCACCGACCTCTGTTCAAGTTAGTGATGTGAAAATACATTAGATGGTGACAAATGAGAAACAGGGAAAGAATGTTTCACAGAATAGGGAACACTGCTATCTGTGTATGACAGCACAAACAAAACCAATAGGTACCGTTGCTTTGGTATGAAGAAATGTCACCCTCTTGGTTAGCAGAGTGTCAGAGGCCTCTGGTAGTGTTACAGTTACAGTTCAGATGATAGAAGGAAGTGCTCAAAGCTGAAAATAGGCTGAGCTGAAGTGCAAACACATCTGACAGAGACTAACAATGAGCACTCACATGTGTGACAGAGGTGACTTTAAACAGCTGATAAACCGTGTTTGACCGACTGATATGATGCTCGGACTTCCTACAAAAGTGTTCTTACCTTATATTTCAGTTACATTTATGTGCAAAGTGTTGTTACACATTAAATCAGAGTATTTGCAAACGGTAATTTTTGTAGCTGCGGTTTTAGGACATGCATCATTCGTCAGGAACCAGAGCTGAGCTATTTGTCTGTTTCATTGTATTTGGTAATCATACACACTGGTCTGTCATTTGAAAATCTTTTCATATAAATTTTTACTAGTTCCAATTAAATTTATCACTTGTGTCTTGCAGTTTTATCTTTCCTGTAAATTACTTTTGCCTGAACAACAGAAAACTGTCATCAAAAATCCATATGTTAAGTGTGAGATGGTACTTTTAAAGAACCTACAGAGTAAAAAATGCCAGTGTTAATTTAACACCCACAGTGTTAACACTTACAGTGTCTATATGAGCCCACTCTATATGAGTGTAGGCTCATATAGACACTGTGGGTGGGTAAATTAACACTGGCAGTTTTACTGTGTAGTCAAAGTTTTGAGGGAATTTTATATATATATATGTATCATCTTCTCGGAGGGTAAATTACAGTAATTTACGCACTAGCAGAGGTGTCAATCAACAAAGTACAAATACTTTTTTACCTAGATTTTGTTATCTATACTTTACTGGAGTAATGATTTTTTTTTTTTTTACTTCTACTCTTCACATTTATCTGTACTTTCTACTCCTTAATTTTGAAAATAGCCTCGTTACTCCTTTTTCATTTTGGCTTGTTTTTGTTCACTTGTCATGATTCAAAGAAAAAAACTATCCAGATAAATTGTGCCGTCTGGATAGAGTGAATTTGATTGTGGTTGAATGAGAAGTATAAACATATACTATTCTGCCTATTGGTTTGTACATCATCCATCCACCTGACTTTTTGCACCATTCCGATACTTATATTCAACTAGTCATCATATCTTCTGCTCCATGAAACACATTAATGCTCAGTAGTACACGTATGTTGTTGTTATTGTTTTCTGTTTCAGCTGCTCCCTTTCAGGGTCACCACAGTGAATCACTGGTTATTCACATATACCGAACCGTCGTCCTCTGCTTTTCTGGATCAGGGTCCGGGTCATTCACATATGTGTTCTTTAATACATTTGCATTGGACTAAAATGTGTTCATTTTCAATGGGCGTATATAAGTCGAAATAGATAGATTAGTGCATCCCACATGTAAAACAGACACATGAACATAAATAAACATTAACATAACCCTTCCACTTGAACCTCTGCACATAAAAAAAAATATATAATTGGTAAAATGTCCAGTTCCCACAATGCAATGCAACAAATATGTCACAATATTGGTGTGTGACACCAACCTCACACACCCCTGGCGTCGGCCTGTGTGATCCGATAAATGACTGCAGGCACCAATGTTAATACCAGTATGTCAAGACTACAGGAGTAAATGAATGCGACATGTTTTGTTTTGTTTCTTTAGTTAAACCTTTACTGTCATTGCAACTTAGTACAACAAAATTGGAGCAGTATCCTCAAAGTGCCAGTCAGTAAATACAATAAAAACAGATACATCAATAAAAACAGAGAAAGCTAAAATATGCATCAATAAAACCAGAAAAAGAAAGCTAAAAACAGGAATGTCTATGTTTCTTCACATTATTTTTTCAAACCAGACGACAGAACATTCACAACAATACCACATAAAAACTACTACTACTCTAAACTTAAATACTCATGTAAATTATCAAAGGGAAACCAAAGTTATACAAGGCTGAATCAAGATTGAAGAACAGATACTAAACAGATTGCTCTGAATTTAGGTCATTCAACTTAAAATTTGTGACGATCTGCATCCGCTCACCTGGTTTCAAATGGATTCAGTTCAATATTTGTGTCATTAAGTTCATCTGTTATTCATTCCTTACCCAAGAGATAAAAAAAAAAAACGTCTTTCTATAAAGAAACACTTTGGTTTGTGAATTTTCCAGTTAGACAAAACTATTCTTTTGCAGTCAAAAAAGGCTAAACCAGCTGTTTTTTCATCTTGTTTCGTTTTTAGCGGTGCAGCCCTGTACCCCATCAAACTCACTGTTGGACTTGGAGCAATATTTACATTAATTAACTCTGAAGTAACTTTGCAGACATTTATCCAAAAAGATTTGACTACATGAACATATATGAACATTCATGTTTTTAACTTAATTTCCCATCATGCATCGTGACATCCCCCCCCCCCCCACACACACATTTACTTTATACTTTAAGTAGTTTTGAAACCAGTACTTTTACACTTTTACTTGAGTAAAAAGCTTGAGTTGATACTTCAACTTCGACAGAAGTCTTTTTAAACCCTAGATTCTGTACTTCTACCTGAGGAATAAATGTGAATACATTTGGTACCTCTGCTCACTAGTGTTAAACACATGTTTATAACAAAACATAAACTAAAAAGATCTATTTAATGCATGTCAAATGTAAATATGCATATGTGAGACTGAGTCTGAGAAAGACAAAGTAAGCCTGATGATGATGTTTTTAGATTTATTTTTTTTCCAGACGACTTAAAACTCATGACAAAAGAGAATATATGGGCCATTCTACAGAATTGGTGCAAAGTCAGAGTTAGAAACATCTTGAAATAAATGTGTCTTTTCCCCAAA
>JAPTGZ010000002.1:15292439-15305753 GCA_029814645.1 Fowleria isostigma | reverse complement strand
CAGATGGTGCTGGGATTGAACCCAGGACCTTTTTGCTGTGAGGCATGAGCGCTAACCACTACACCACCGTGCCGCCCAGATTTGTTTCCATGTGTTTGTATTATTCTTACATCCACATTACTTTGTTTAATATTGGTGTATACACATTTGAAATCTTACTAAGTAAACATGTTGACATTTTTACATTTTAATCTCAGGTCAACAATGTTTCTACCAACAAAATACATTGTGCGTGTTATTAATATGTTGTTTTAAATAAAACTTGGTTCATTTATTTTAGTGTATATAAATACTTTTTGGACATTTTAAGCACATTTCAACAATACTGCGATTATAATGATAACCGTGATAATTTTGGTCACAATAACTGTGATATAAAATTTTCATATCATTACATCCCTAGTCAAGCCACAGGTAGCGCTGGGTGTGATAAAAAAATACAAATAAATAAATAAATAAAAAACTCATACAAGATTAAGGCGAAGTTTCAGAGCCTCGTGCATCATCTGCTTTGCCTTGCAGTCGTCTTGATACTGATCTTCTCTCCAGTTGGTGACAATCTGCTGGACTTGGCTGTAGAGGGAAGTGAGAAGGCCTTCCCTCTGTTCGTCTTGTCCCTTCAAGCAGGTCAACACCAAGGACAGGAACGGCTGCTGACTCAGCAGAGACATACTGAGGAGGGAGAAAGGCAAATTAGGTTTTGTGGCTTTGGTAGATCGTGCGATAGTGACACAGAACATTACTCCCGCAATAACATTATCATAATCTAATGGAGGATTTTCATTAGAATTAAAAAATATATAAATATAATTTGATTTAAGGTTATGCCCTTACCTTTTCTGTTTCTGTCTGTCCCTCTCCTTGCGTGAGGAGGAGCCCAGGTGCTGTCCTTTCTCCAGCTCTTCCCCTGCTGCCTTCAGTACATGGCCCTGAACCGTGGTGGGCAGTTTTGCTATCAATGGAGCCACCAGCCATACACCTGAACGCTCTGATGAGCTGGAGCACAGAAAACAAAGGACAAACAATGTTTAGATCCAGTAATTGTGCTAGTAATTTTTATTAAAAAGACCAAACATGTTCATGCTCTGTGTTTTATCATGAAAGAATGTTATCAAGTAAGAATAAATACAAAACCAAATACTTTATATTCATGTCATCGACTAATCTAGTAGTAATAATATGCATGACTTGAAGCCATCATACATTCCAGTGTACAGTATATAATATATTGTATGGAGAAATAAAAACATAAAATGTCCTTCAATAAATTTCCAGGTAAATCAATCAATCAATCAATCCCTTTATTTGTCCCCAACGAGGCAATTGTTGTGCAACAGTGGGAGCAACACACACATACACATCAATCAATCAAATACATAAATTCATAACAAAATAAATATACTCAATTAGTAGAGGTAAAAAAATATATCTAAAAAGTATAAATATAAAACTACAGGATTTCAAACCAATAAAAACAAAAAAACAGAGAGGGTTAAAAACAACATTGCAGGTAAACTATCTCTTCCCTCTGGAGTTTAGTAAGGCAATCGCTGAAGGTACAAAGGAATGTTTGCATCTGTTAGTTTTATCAGGTGGTAGTCTGAGTGAACCAGATGGAAGAAACTGAACCTGCTGATGGAGAGGATGACAGTGATCTGACAAGATGGGCTCTGCTTTCTTATACAACTGTCGTAAAGATCCTGTAAAGTTTTTTGAGCAGTGCTACTTATTTTAGTGCAGACATTAACCACCTAATTAAGTATGTTCTTCTGTTTTGAAAGAAAGATCATTGCAATAAGCTGAAATTTTACTTTTGAGCACACACCTTAAAATCGGTTTCATCTTGCTTGTGGTGCTATTGTTGTTGGATGCAGAGCCACCTTGGACTGTTGCCCCATTCCCTGAGGGGTTACTGGAGTTCATCTCAGCAGATTTTTGAAACACCTCTATTGTGGCCTTGGCTATATTCTCCAATAGAGAATACAGCTCCTGTTGGAAAACCACACAAATGTTACACAAGGTTCTTCACATGCATTTTAATAAAAAGTGGTTGAGTATTGTGAATGAACTGAACTTACATTGTTGGTGCTCTGTTTGATCATCAACTGCAGCTCAAGAGATGACTGCCTCATCGTCCACTGGTCCATGTTCTACAAGAGAAACAGGGTTTACAAGATTAGTTTTTATGCAGAAGCTTCCAAGAGCCTGCTCTAAGTAGACACAGTAATGGCACTGGTTAAATATTTTCCAAATGTTTACTACGCCAGGAGAGGGCAGCAAAGCCCCATGGAAAGAGGCTCTAATGACACAATATGAAAAATAATCTCTGGGGCATGGTGTGAGACGATCAACATTTAGGAACCTACAAATACGTCACATTCTACCTGAGCCAATTATTATTCTTCTGCTTAAATTAGACATTTCCTAGAACAGAGAGATACAACTGTATGTTTTTCTGTTTATTCTAGACCTGGAGGATGCGTTTGATGCGCTGCCTCTGAGGGTTGTCCCCGTCATCGCTGTCCAGCTGGCGGTGAGGATAGCAAATGAGCTGCAGTAGCCGCTGGGCTTGAATGTTTACAAGCACCGGATCCTGGAGGGCACTGCTGTCCTCAGAAAGAGACTTAAGGCAGCGCTCTCCTACCCATTCCTGTGCAAACAGAGGAACAAGGGGGCGGGGGGGTGAGAAAAATCAGGCAGAAAAGGAGGAAAACATGGCAATGTGGTAACTTGTCTGTTTTAACTGTGTAAAGCAAGCAATACTTTCTGAAGTCACGGACTAAGACGGTATGTCAAAACCAAATTACCATGTAATGTCATGAGTCAAAATAAGCTTCACCAGTGCTGGGTAAATGCTGATAAAAACAGTGTGAAGGGTCACTTCTCAGAGCTGCAAAATACAACAGCCTTTGTGGTCAGAAAATGTAGCTGAAGTCTCGAGACCTCAGAACATGTGTCTAAGCTACCGCCAGCTTTTCTTTTTGGCACCGGCATCTATGTGATGCTACTGGCATCTGCTTCAGATTATGGTGTCATTCATGCTTTTTTGCTTCACTGGCTTCCTGAAGTAAATCCGCAAAGTTGAGTAGTTATTAGAGGAAAAAATGTAGAGTACTGTTCCTTTTCTGACGACAGTGCTGTTAATCTTTAACAAAACTGGAACCATATGCAGCGTTAGGTGCTGATTCCTCTGGTTTGAAGCAGTAGAAACCTTTAGTGGGATCTATTAGTTACGATGACACCTGTGTTTCTTCCTTCTCCACAGGGTTCCTATAAATTTAAGACTTTTTAAGACTTCTTAGAATAGAATTTAATGCCCATTTCACGGCCATAATGGCAAATTTCTCTAAATGCTAGGAGTCACAAATTTTTTTATTTACTCCAATTCCCAACACCATTTCTCAGCGGGGGCTGCAATGTTAGCAAGAATTGGTTCCTAATTTCATTATAAATTGTTAAGTTGAAACAGGTGGAACTGAGTCGACTAACGTTACTTTCTTTGCAGTTTGGACATTTAACAGATATGTTTAAATACAATAGAGCAAACAAATTTAGGGCAACATAACTCTTTCCCCTTTGGACGCCTATGGAACAAACCATATATTTGTTAGTAGGGCTACCTGTGGAATATATTATTTTTCTGGTGTGCTACAATTGTCACTTCATTGGCAAATTTCATGAAAAAAACAGTGAAAATGTATTAATTAATCCTATTGGTTGGTCTATAATGGGTTGTGGTCAGCTCCACTTATCACAGCCTCTATTACATCTGAAAAACGAAACCTGTTCTAATGATCGTCAAGTCACGTCTTCAGTGATATAACAGAGATGTAAAAACTCATCATTAAGGATACAGGGGGGTGGTCAAATGTCATCTTTATGGAGAAAAGAGTTAAGACCTAACATATCAAATTTAATAACTTAACAACTTTTTAAGATATTGTATACAGATTTGTAAATTCAAGATTTTAAGGACATTTTCACACAAAGTACACAAGTCCGTACCAAGTACGTTACGGACTCAGGTCCACTTAATTTTATCAATGTTCCATGCTTGAGTATTGTACCAGAGTCCAGCTGAGAGGGCGGACTCAGACACAGGCCGGCTGGACTCCAGCATGATACTCGTGTTTGTGTTGCTCTTTTTCACTTTGCCTCAAACAGGCTAACAGATACAAAAGCATTTCCTGGGTTTGTCTTCTTCTGACTTCTGGAGTTGAATAGTGACAGAATTCTCTCCACATCACAACCTACTGTTTCGGCCCCGTAACAGGTAACTTTGTACTGAAATATAGGCCGAGGTATGTCCTTGTGAATGCAACAGTGGGAAAGTTGTGAAGTGTATCCAAATATGCTGTGTGAAAACACCCCAAGACTTTTTAAGACCCCACAGGAACCTTGTCTGGACTTAAGAGTCAGTTTCACTACTTTATGATTTACGTAATTTCAGCATATATTCTCACCTGCTGACAGATGGTCTTCAGAACATATTTTGCATACACATCCAAGCTTGCGGTTTCTATAGAGACATTACGGCCTTCAGATATGTCGTCCAGGCCAGCAGGGTGGGAGAGTCCTGAACCCCTCAGCTCAGCATCCCCTAAAACACCAAAAAAATTGATTAATTAACTAGGACAATTCAATATTGAGTTGAGGGCCTAATTTTAATGCATGGAAACTAATTACCAACATGTACACCCACAAAAATACCTTTTTTCCTCCTCTTATCTTGAAAAAAAGACAATATTCCACGAGGCTGTTTGCATGATTATTAAAAATTTGCACTTCAAAAATATTCTTGCTTACATGACATCATACATATTCTGGTTGATGTAGGATTTTTAAAAGATTTCTACCGAAAACAGACTTGTAAAAACCTCATTCTTTCATTTGGAATTGGGGTTTGGATATGCACAATTCACAGAAATGATGTAAACCAGCAAGAAAGTGCATTGCAAAGTGTAGTAAAAACCCCAACTGAGGTCATGCTGTATAAGAAAACCTCCAAAGGCGTAAATAATAAAATATATCTCACATGTTTTAACTGGAAAATGATTCAAAGTAAGCAAACCCTGGTTCAAAGTATCCAAATTAAATATGACGTTTACATGACCTACTTTAGAATTTTGTAATATTGGTATAACAGAAGATGTTGGTGTGATGAAATAAATGTAATCCATCTGCATTTATTAAAGAAGGAAACTTTCAACTTCTTGATATGACAATTCTGCAAAGACTCTTACCAAGCATAAACACAGCTTTGAGAACAGCAAATACTGCTCCGACCACTATGCTGTTCTGAGAAGCAGCTAGTAGGTGGCGATCACAAGATGACCGGATACCGACAGAGGACTTATCTGCAAACACATAAAGGCTGCATGAGACTAAAAGTGACAAAGAATAAGAGAAAAGTGTATTAAAGGAGGCTGGGTTCCGTTTAATACCTGACTTCACACCATCTTGGGGGACAGGATTGCGCTGAGGAGTCTTGAAAAGGTGCAACAGGATCCTGCATGTGAGTCTGGCTCCAGGCTCAGAGTCTTGTTCACTGCAAGCTGAGGGAAGTTCCAGATACATGCAATGATCAGAGCTGTGTTTCCCCATATCACATACAATACAATTCTGACAAGCTATGCTATCTACGACATCAAAGTGACACATCTAAATTTAAACCTTGTCCTACATAGACATTTTATCAGTTAGGATGAAGTGGAATTTTCATAGGGTTGTTGTGAAAAAGGAGCGAGAACAAAGCCTTTGCCACCAGCAAGAGCTGTAGGGATTTGGCACGTGTTGTAACGTTGCAAAATGAGCCAAAAGCCAGCCAACCAACATGGCTGAATAGGGTTTTGTCTCCAAAGCAGGGAGAAAAAAGATTAACAGCAGGGAGACAGAGACACTTCTCTGGCCAATGCACAAAGCACACCAAGGCTTCATGGACCCAGATCAAATGCACTGCATGTACTCTCATCTCTGGTAGAAGTAATGCATTATACAACTTGAATCCTACAGCTCACACTGCAATGTACTGCTCATTAATTTATAAAATCCCTCCAATTGAGAATGGGATTACATAGTCCATATATGCTGACATTCTAATAGAGAACAACGGATCATACAAAGAATATTAAATCTTGAAATATTTAAACAAATGGGAAGAATGATGGGACTAATCTTCTTTTTACCCTGCTTTGGAACTACGATTGTGCGCATCATAAACCCTTATAATAACAATAAATCCTTTACCTGCATTGAGGAGGGAAGGAATGGCCACACAGCGAACCAGGTCTTCAAGGAGTAGGCACTGTCTAGCAATTAGAATGGCTACGAAGGTCGCCAGAGAATCATGGAAGGACAAATCGCTAACCTGAAGTACAAGTACAAAAGGATGAAAATGAAAGGATGATAATTAGAAAGCATAGAGACACGTCAAACACTATCATCCAAAGTGTCATGAAACAGAGTATTCGTGTAAAAATAATGAAAATAAATATGTAGAAAATGCTAGTTATCTAGAAAAATAATCAGTGATTCACAACTCACATCTACATTACAGAGCAAATCATTAAATCCACAGTTCCCATTGTTGGATGAGCAGCAGAGAGCTTTGAGGATGCCAAGCCACTCAGCACTTAGAGAGCGACAATACGCCGTCAGCTCCGCACACAGAATGCCGATATCGTTCACCCTGAAAGCACACATGATGTGAATTGAAACCGAGTCCCAAAAACATAGCAGCCACAGACACAAAAAAGACAAAACACATTAAACGCACCTCTCAGGGTCTCTGTGGTCCACACATACATCCATGAGAACATTACAGACGAAGCTGTAGCGGTTGGCCGGGCTGTCGTTGAGGATCTTGCCCACCATGGAGTGGTTGAAGTTGTGAGCTGACGGGTTAGCGATGGCCTCCATCATGAACACAGGGTCCCAGAGCATGTTGGAGTCTGATGGGTCGATGTTGCAGTAGATGGAGTTCTTCACTTTGGAGCAGAACTCACTGTGAAAAAAACAGAAAGACAATGTAGTTCAGTTCAGTTTATTGCCATTTGCAGTATAAAATCACATTGGGAAAAAATGTGCAATAGCTCAACTGTGTAGTCAACATTTAAATGGACACACTATACACAAACTTAAAGAAGCATATAAAGCATAAGCACTTGTCATAATAAAAGAGCAAGTAAAATTGACATGAACACTGTTGTAATAAAAACAATAAAGAGCAGGAGGGTTGGAGTATTTGTAATTACGAAAACGAAGCACCCTGAATTAGAGCTAATGATAATAATCCATATTAGATTTACATAGCGTTTTTCTATTAACGGATACTCAAAGTGCATACAATGGATCCATTATTCATTCATTCTTACATTCTTACTCTGATGGTGGTAAACTACATATATATCTACAGCTGCCCTGGGGCACTCTGATGGAAGCGTGGCTGTCAATCCGCAACTACGGTCCCTCCGACCACCACCAAACATTCATACGCAGTCATACACCAGTGTGAGTAGCAACACTGGAGGCAAGTTGGGTGAAGTATCTTGCCCAAGGACACAACAGCATATGATGATAGGACATAGGACAGAGTGGGAACCGCAACCCTTTGATTACTGGACGACCTGCTCTAAGTCCTTAGCCACAGCTGTCATTTTTCATTTTGTGTTGAATTTTTCTCTTTGATCGAAAACTAAAGGGACATGATAATGGTCACATTTTAGTTTGTGCATATATTGAGATATTTTAAGGAAATATTTTACACGTGTATTAGTATCCACAGGTTATGATTATTATTGCTTCAGCCACCAGTCAAAAAACCTCCAACACCGGCTTCCCTTAAGGAAAGACCTGTACGTTTAAAGGTTAAAATGATGTTTCCATCTTTGTTTGCTCTTTTCTTCCATTACGATAACAATATACAGTAGTGGAAAAAACTATTAGACAATCAAAAGTCATCCAAAACAGTAGTTATGCAACTAAGTCCCAACTCCTGTGTGTATAATGTGACTGAAACAGAAAAGAAAACATGTAATAAAAAAGCACTGTTTTTCTCAGTACAATGTCACAAATAGTGATGTAAGAACTTATGTGATATTGGTTATTATCAAGAAAAGCATGGAAAATGGACAGATATCAGCTCTTACATAAACACCTATGCGCTATTTTTGTTGTTATCATTACATTTGTCCAAACAAATGTACCTTTAGTTGTACCAAGCATTAAAATGAACAAGAAATTGAAAAAAACATAGGGTGGGCTACTAATTTTTTCTGCGACTGCACTACTTCCAAAAAGTGGTGTTAATATTAATATTGAGGTAAACTATCCCAAAACAGTTTGTTCTAACACTACTTTTAAACAGACGGAGGGTTTATAAACATTCAGAAAAAGACATGACGCCTGTAGCAATAGCTCACATTAACTTTCAAGACCTTCAAATGCTGAAGAAAAGCTGTGAGTTGTTAACCCATTTTTTGCTCATTTTTCCAATAATTGTTTTTTCAGACATGAAATGGAACAAAGTTTAGTGGTAAAATGCCTGGGGAATTTCAGATTACGAAGAATGAAAAATTATTCACATTTGATAAACAGCGGTCTCTTTCAGGGAATAAGTAAAGCCACTGTCTGAAACCTGTCAGCATTTGTTATCGGACTGATGCATTATTTGGACAATATTGCACTGCAGGGAGAAGTAGTTTACTTTCATAATGATGAAAAAAGCAACTGACAAAAGGAAGACTGACATACCATTACGATCTTAAAAATGGAGTCCTTTCCGTTACAAAAACACTGAAAAAAACCTACATTTTTGACCAGTACATATTCTGCTACTTAAATCACATCTACCTCTTTCCCATCATTGTGTTAAAGACAACAAAAAAAACAAATCATTTTCATGTACCTGAAGATCTCGCCAAACTTGCTCTTGAGGTGACTGCAGGACGTGTAGAGGTCGTACAGGTAGGCCAAGATACAACGCTCAGCCGAGGAACAGTCCGCTGGGTTTACTCCTGACTTCACCACAATGCGCAGCCTAACAAACAGATTTACAGGATATATTTAAAATTAGTGCCTTCTGCTATAACCAACTATATACATATATATTTATATAACTTATTAATACAATTATTCATTTACTTAATTAAGCTTACTTCAAATTAGGGCTGCACAATATATGGAGGGAAAAAAAGGCGATATCGCGATAACAGAGTGTGCAATATTTATATCGCAAAGACGTGCAATAATTAATTTTTTTTTTCATTAACTTTCTGTTTTCCACTCTACGAGTACCAAAGTGGTTTTCTCTACCACTCTAACATGATAGTTTTTCTGGTATAACTACGGAAGTAATGCTACTGCTGCTGGTTGAATGTAATTGATGTTGAAAAGATGTGAATATTTTCAGAACACAACTTTGGCCAAGGCCTGAACACTTATATTTAAAGATTTTATTTGTATATGCAGTATTTACCAAACCAGGTAAGCAATGGATAGTGTTTAGTTATAGCTCTTCCATGGCGGTATTCTGGTACTTTAGTTATTTTGAAATACATCCATGTCATTTACACATTACTGTATGTGAATAAAATGACCAAATATTTGACTGTGGTTGTGTT
This sequence comes from Fowleria isostigma, assembly GCA_029814645.1. Classification (NCBI taxonomy): domain Eukaryota; kingdom Metazoa; phylum Chordata; class Actinopteri; order Kurtiformes; family Apogonidae; genus Fowleria; species Fowleria isostigma. Next base: position 15,296,133 of record JAPTGZ010000002.1, on the reverse strand, counting down.
GAAGGTCTATGATAGCAACATCAGGTTCTACCACAGAATTGTGTCATTGATTGGACGAGTAAAGAATTTGGTCTTAGATTATAGAAAAATTAATGTGCATACAAAAGGAACTTTTTTTTTTTTTTTTTTAAAGGAAATTGATATTTCTTTAGGTGAACAAGAAATATCATAGTGTTATTGTTATTGCAATGCTGTACACCCATATCGCAAGTTTTGCCAATTTTGTGCAGCCGTACTTTATAGTGAGGCTTATATCAGGGATCTTTGCAGTAAACACTTAAGGTTTTTAAGAACAACACAACTTCCAGAAAGTTCAACGGCAGCATCAGCTAAAATTCCTGATTACCATCATTACAAATAACTCCTAGTAATGTAGTTTAGGATATAGGATCGCCTGCAAGTGCCCTGCAGGCATCTTGCAACAATAAAAATCATTAGACAGCATCCTCAGTGTACTGTGGAGGCAAAAAGTCAAACCACTAACAACTTCTTTACTTGTTTTTACAGCCAAATACATCTGTTTACTACATTAATTCTAAATTTAGCTGTTTAATTAACCCTGCTAACATCTCTTAAAAATCTGATTCTAATCACAAGTTCGGTTACCCTCAATTATGAAGTCTATCTAGTTCTAAAATCACACATTAAAAAGGTGTGTAAATGACATACCCATCAAAAACTTGTGCCGTCTGCTCAGGATTGAGAATGAGGCAGGAGTGGTACCTCCTCAATACAGCTACAATACACAGACACAGGCTGGTGGTGTAGCTGCCGACCAGACTGGATGACTTCAGCAGGAGCTCAGCTTCCACCAGACTCAACTCATTCAGAAGCTACAAAAACACACAGAGAATGGATTAAAAAATGGCATAAAAATGACTATTACTTATTACTTTGCACGGTATATGTATTTATTGATATTACCTGGATAGCAAAGTCTATGAGGCCACTAATGTTGAGGGAGTATTCCATGAGGTCAAAGATGAACTGAATGTGCTGGACAAGAGGCAGGTGATAAGACATCCCTAAGGCAAAGCTGGTGATTTGTTCCAGCACATTTCTGGACACCTGCAGTAACAAAAAAATCAGAATCACAAGCATATTAAAAAAACAGAACAAAAACAACAACAATAATTTCAGCTTTAGCTCTGAACTACAGCTGCAGCAAAACAATAGATGGAGCACAGTTATAATGTGCAAAACATTAAAGCAATACAACTGTTTTTTGTCAGAGGGAGAGAAATTGGACAAATGGAGGCAATACAAATGAAAACAACCGCTTTACAATGGGATCCCTTTACAGAATTTTGCAGGTGTAGCCCTTATGTCCCTTTAGTCCAAAATGACTCTAGACAAGTACACCAGCAGATTCAGCTGAAACCTGTGCAATAAACATATTAAAGTGAATAGCCATAAATACCAACAACTTGTAGTTATTAAATATTTAAGTTAAGATTGATGCAAATATAACAAAAGTGACTTCATATATGCACATACTTAATTACCTTTTTGTTGTGTATCGTAACCATCAGCCTGTTAATTACAAATCCACCACTTCACCTCCAGTGACATTATAATTATACCCATACATATTAATTCAGAGTGCTTGACCTTTTTAAATATACAATCTGCTCTCTTTAACAAACATTAATAAAACCAAGGTTAAATACATTATGTTGTCCAGTGTTTTCATATTACACCCACTAAACTGCTTTATTCATTCTAATTGTATTCAGACAACTCACAAGAGAAATGAAATCATATTTCTATTCAAATCTGCCACCTTGAAAGGTCTTTGGTTTAAGGCTACTACTGTACTTCCACTAATGAACCTCATACGTCTCCCCACCAATTCACTGTTATATTTATGCACACGTGAAGAACATGACAGAATGAGGCTGCCTGGTCTGACCTGGGAGGTGACCTGGTGCTGGTCAAAGTGGGAGAGGTGCTGGAATTTGGAGAAGATATCTTCTGCGGTGGGAAAGGCCTCAGGCTTACTCCTCTTCCTCTTCTGTCCTTCCTCACCTCCTATCAATGTGTGAAAAAGAAAGGAGAAAACTAAGAGATAGAAAGGCAACTCATGACTGGTTGGGGGGGATTTCGTTCCAGTCTGCTGAACAGGCCGGCCATGAAATCGAGTTAAGCCAGTGGTCTGTTATCTCATTTCCAGTCTCCTTCAAGCTGAAGCTTCGTTGCAAGAGATACTGCTATAGAGGCACCGGAGAAAAGGGTTAACACTAATTTTCATTGCTGAGAAAAACAATCATGTGCTGAAGGTCATCATCAGCTCGCAGGAATGTGCTAAGGTGACACAAAGCACTCCAATTCCTACAATTACACCACTGAAATCCTTAAATCAATTTAATAAGGTCACATGTATGTGAGATAAAAGGGCTCTGGATAGATGAGAGCTATTAGCATAGAAATTGGGTGGAAAGAAGATTGAGTGATGCAACCCCCTAGGGTCTGATAAAGAAGGGAAAAAAGTTGTTCACTTAAGAAGCGCATAAGAAACAAAATACAAATGAAACGCATTCAAAAAGGGGCAGTTATTAGGAGAATAACAGCTGGAATGGCCACAGTGGGAAAGCAGACACTAAGCATGCATATGAATGATGTTTTACAAACATCCAAGCATGACAAAGCTCCTGCGTTCCACACTGCTGTCTGGAAAAGCATTATCTCTTTCAAATGATAGACATAAATTATTCTGCAGGGAGACGCAGGAAAAAAATTCCAGGCAATAAATTGGGGGACACGAATCATAAATTCAAGCCCATTTTCACTGACTCCGGTTATATTTGTATACATGTGAAAGCTATACTAATTTCAAGCTGCATTTCTACAGCCAAAGCAATGTAAAGCAAAAGTCGATGAAAAATGTGACACTATCAGTGGAAGGGCTCATGAAATGGAAGGACACCGTTACCTGTTTCTGCTGTGCTTTTGCGGTTGAGCACCTTCAAGATGTCTTTGGTAATTTTCTTGATGGTGTGTCGCGCCTCATCTCTCAGTTTGCCAACGCCGTAGAGGACCACTAACCGCTGGTTGCACTCGTGACTCGCACTCTCCTCCTACAGACAATCACACAAACACAAAGAACATTTAATGTGTATAGGATGGCAAGACACATTATTACAACACAAAAACATGCATTCACTGACATAGTAGTAAAATTGACATTTTAACTATGGAAATCAACAGTATTTTTTACTGAACTGAAATTTCTGGATTTTCACAATTTCAATAAGACTTCCTTTCCGAAAGCCATTATGAATGCAATTTAAGTTGTAAGTTTTGAGGGGCATAACAGGGGTATAACAGGGGTATAACAGATGTAAAAACAAAAAAACAGAAAACAATTCTGAACATCTAGGGGTGTAACAGTGCACTTGTGTGTACCAAACCGCTGCAGTTCGGGCCTTCTAATACAATATAAATATGTACCAAACAAATACATGTAGCCTATGCAAAAAAAGCAAACACTTGCCTTAAGCTTCCACACAAACCTTGAAGTGGAGTGCAAAATTGTAGATAAACTGGCTTGAGAGTCTGGTTCCGAACACCGCTATATGTAAAGTGTCATGAGATAACTTTTCTTATGATTTGGCACTATTCATTCATTCATTTTCCATACCCACTTTATCCTCATTAGGGTCACGGGGGTCGCATGGAGCCTATCCCAGCTACT
>JAPTGZ010000002.1:15279382-15292332 GCA_029814645.1 Fowleria isostigma | reverse complement strand
AGGCCTGTGCAGTGACACAAAAAGATGTCCTCCAGACTTCCATTGGTGGATTTCTCATTTCTGAATGATAGCAGCACTGGAAAACGTTCTTATGTATGTTTGGAATTACCAATCTGTTAGATATGTTTGTGTTATTTTATGTTTTTGTTAAAAAAAAAAAAAAGAGTGTTGATACCCGATGTATCAAATATGATACAGATTGAAACTCATACATTGCAAATAGATATTTGAAAAAAAAAATAAATAAATTGGGGTTGTTCAGAAGGACGAATAAAGGCTCCAATTTCAAAGAATTGGAATATTCTTTCAATGTTTTAATGATTTACGCTTTACAGGGTCAGCGGGCATTAATAAGCTTTGCTTGTGCCTGAGCCTTTTTCAATCAAATTGTGTTATTTCTCTCTTCTGCTGTTTTGAAATTAATATGACTGAAATAAACTATGACTATGGCTATAATAGAATGAAATACTGATTTGATTAGCTGCCACTAAAGGACCACTGGGTCTTTGTATGTACTGCTGCTGGATTCCTAAATTTCCCTCGGGATCAATTAAGTATTTTCTAATCTTTACAGGTTAAAGATTTGCAGAAATCCTGTCAACATTTGAAATATGAATCATATTACTTTATATTTTAATGTTTGTGCATAGATGTATATTTGCTCTTTTAGTATAGTGTTCTACACCTCGAATTAGCACTGACTGAATAAAATGAATTCTTACCTGTGGAATAGGGAAGTGAGTGGCATACTGAATGTGGCGGGGTTGTTCATACAGCTGTGGGAAGGCGGGGTCCATGCCCTTTTCCTTACAGGCGGCCTTGCTGTCTTGCTCTGGAGCAGGCTTCTCAGGAGATGGGCTGCCCTTCGATTCACAGTGCATAGGAGGAGAGAACATCTGTACAACAAAATGAGTCTGAGCATCATATGGAAAACACTTATACCTCAATAATGGAACGCAATAATGGGGTTCAATTAAAGCACTGCTCCAACACATGCAGCTGTTTAAATTAGGACATAAAGAAATGGTTTGAAAACAAGGTAATGTGATGTTTTTTTGGGGGGTTTTTTCTTAGTCTTCCTTCTTTTTTTCTTTTCTTCTTATGCATGTGTTTTGTTCTTTGATTTTCATTTACTTTTTACATTATTTACTAACACTCTTTATTAGATATATTAACTTTTCTTTGTTTTTAATTACTCATTTCAGTGCTTAAAATCTGTTGTGTTTAATTAGTATTAATTTCTCTTGATTGGGTACATTTGTGTCCTGTACATTGTGTTAAAGTTAGTTTTGTTGTACTAATGCATGTTAACACCTAATTTCTTTGACATAATTGCAACTATACAAGTGTAAGTAGTGAAGCTAGGGGTGGGAGTAAATAAGTTTTACTTCTTTTCAGTCCCTTTTAGGCTATTAAGGTTGTATTTTAATAGTGAATTGTTGAATATATTTATGTATTATGTTAATTGTGTACGCATAATGAAATTATGTTAATAACTGATGAAAATTATGTTAATCAGTAATCATGTGGCTTCAAAAATAACTAACTCTAACCAATGAAATAATGCTAAATTAATGTAACTATGTTTTTCTGTCTGTGTTTTGTAAATGTATAAATTGTTATATTTTTATATTGAGGAGGAAATCTTAAGAAATCTCTAATTAGTAATGAAATCTCTAATTAGTAATGAAACAATGCTAAGTTAACAATGCTAAGTTAAGATGTTTAGTTTTTTGCTTGTCTTTTTTGTACTTTTTTTTGTTTTTGTTTTTTATTCAGTATGTGCCTTGTAAATTCAGAAATTGTAACACTTTTATATTAAGAATGCACCCCAGGAAGAATAGTCTATACTTTGGTAGAAACTAATGGGGATCCTTAAATAAAGAAATAATGTTTATAACAATGTCTCTATGTATATTTTCTATGCATATTTTTTGTGTAAATTCTCTATGTATATTGAGTTTATAACAAATTTTCTTTGTATATCTGTGTATACATGATGAAATATTTATAATACGTATAGTACATGGAGTGCACAAGCTTGAAATAAACAACAAAAAAAGAAAATGTACCTCATCAAAATTAGCACTGGAGTTCTGGTCGATCTCCATGGACTCTGACAAACCAGTATCCTGTTGAAAAAGAAATAACTTGGTGTTCTGCCTTTCCCTCACAATGGTGTATCATATTGATGCATATGAGTCATTGCTCTCCACCACACCAACGACAGATGCCTCCGCCATACCTCCATCTTGACACTGCTGCCTGTGTCCTGCTCCTTGCGCTCTGATTCATCCGAGGGCTCGTCACTGGGGGATCGCGGACGCGGCAGGTGGGAGTCAGAAGCCAGGTCGCCGCGGGAAATTAGCGTGCACATGTAGATGTTGTGGGAGAACACGTCGTGACGGATGAGCTCGCAGAAGAGCAGGACCAGATTGGAGAACTCCACTCTTTCACTTTCATTCCCAGGCTCCGCTTCAGAGGGGAAAAGGGGAGTTTGAATAATTTAACACCAGGTTTCCCTTGCCAAATCATTTACAATAAATATGCACTGGGTAATAAAATAGGGGGCAGAGACAAAAGCATTTGAATACTCCATCTGACACATTTGAGAGTCACAACCCAAAGAAATGTAGGAAGGAGGGGAGACTTACTCAGCGTGGGGGCCTGAGTATCTAAAAACTGAAGCAGTACATCTTGAAAGACCGGCAGTGTGGCAGCAGAGAGGGAGCCTGATGACACAGAACCCTTCTCATCCACCACCTCTGACTCACCACACCTCTGTAAGCAAATACACACAGACAACACACGGCAAACCATGAGGGCTAAATGTGGAAATATAAAGTGTTCATCTGGAATATCCAGACGATGCAAAGAAAGACTCAGACAGTAATAGTGTTGAGTTGCAATGCTGGGGGATATGCCGGGTTTACTGTGTGTAAAAAAGGAAAAAAATAAGACGCTTCCTTTTTAGTATAACAGTGGAATAGATGGTTATTGCAGCTCCATCTGATTCAGTGTTTTCTTTCGTATATGTACATATTGGGGGACGTGTAGAAACTGCTTGATTTGTATTGTATCATCACATTTTCAGAAACCATAATCATGACACCAGTCACAAATTCACAGCTTTACTTTACTTGATACAGGATTCTGATGTGTTTTTGCAATGTTTCCATACTGAGCTGGATAACATGGATACTGACATTAAAATTTGAATAATTTTAAAAACATAAAGAACAAAAAAACATAATATTCTATCTTGTGAGGAAAAGAAACTGTCAGTCATATGATTACTTTAATTCCATATTGAAATGAAGAAAGCTCAGCATGTATTTATTCTCCCTTTCTCCACAGTAATCCATTACCATTTAACTCTTTCTCCCTTGGACACCTGCTACAAACAACTCATATATATATATATACTAGTTCTACCCATGGACTGTTTTGGTTTTCTGGTGTTCTTTCTTTTTCCAGTGGCTACAGTCATCACTATTCTGGCACTTTGGGAAAAAACAGTAATTTTTTTTTTTTTTCAATTAAATAGAAACAAAGAAAGAAAGTAATGTATTATTTAATCAAATTGTTTGGCCTAGTATGGGCTATGGTCGCATCCACCTATCACACCATCTGTTATATTTAAAAAAAAATAGAACCTGTTCTAATGGTCGTTAAATCCTGTCTATAGTGATATAACAGAGGTGTCAAAACCTGCCAGTAAGGGTACGGGGGGGTGTCCGTCAAATGTCGTTAATTTCCTTAAACCTATATTGTCATGTAATAGATTTCTCTTTGTTCCTTGGATAACAATTACTTTTTTTTTTTTTTTTAATTTGTTATTATATTTTTTGTAACATTTAAAGTGGCAATTTTGTACTTCTATTTTGTATTTATTTATTTTTGACTTTCCTGTACTCTGGAAGGGATGTGTGCCAAGGGAAGGGGGTTTGTTCCACATGTTGTTTGCCTATTTGTTTGACTTTTGGATCAAACAACAACTGTAGTCTACTAATTTTTAATCCCTGCTATGCAAAGTAATGTAAATTTTGGGAAAAAAAATAAAAAAAAAGATATTGCTTTTAAGTTTGAAAGGACTTCTTCAATAAAAAGGGATTTTTCACTAATACTGAAAATTTACGATGCAACATTAGACACATCAAAAATCTTAGCCAAGTGACTCATTACCAAGTTGAGTCATGTGGCCACTGAAATGGAATCTACATCCTGGTCTCTATGGAATTTGTAAATAAGGACAACACATACCTTCAGAAAAAGTATGTTTGCCATTTGGTGAATGAAAACAACAGTGGAAATTGAATAAAAGACTTTCACTACACTTGTCTCTTACCTCTGCCTCTATTTCAGCTTGTCTTTTTTCCAGCAACTTGGCCACCACCATGGCCCTGTGTCTGCCCGAACGCTTACAGCACACTGCCCATTCACAAAGCAAGGTCACCACAGCATCGTCATCTGGTGACATCTGGACAGAAAAATGCATCATGACAAAACATAGCTAAAAATAGAACCAGAAATTGCTGCATTTTATAATCTGATGTTCAGACTTCGCATGACAGCAGCACTTCAGGGATTCTAGTGACTACATTCTAATGTTCATTCATAATTTCTACTTCTTCATACTCCCTTTCAGGCTACTAGGGGTTGTATTCTAACACTGAATTTCTGTATATATTCATGTATTTTATATATTGTGTTCACATAATGCTTACAATCAATGTCCATGTATATTTCTTAATGTATATTTCTCTGTGCGGATTGTTTGTGTGAAATTCTCAGTGCATATAGTGTTTACAGCAAATTCTTTATGTATATCTGTGTACATATAATGAAACGTATATAATGAGTATTGTATATTAAATGAACAAGCTCAAAATAAACAATAAAAATGACTTTTCAGAATACACTGTCAGTTCAAAACAATTACTGTACAAGTTTGACTTTTAGTACTGACGACATAGATTCTTCTGTCTTTCATATATATTGTTATGCCTTCAAAATAATGTAATGTTTTATGTGTAAATGAGAGAGAGGAGAAAAGAGCTCCTCTGTATTATTGAGCCTTACCTCATGGCCATCTTTACTCTGTCCAGAGCCAAATATACGATTATAAAGGGAGTCCAATGAGTTGCTAAAGTCAGACTTCTCAAAGCTGTGGTTGTCTAAAACCTCCAGCGTGTGGAGAACCCTCCCGATGGTGAACCCTGGCAACAGTACACAGAAATCAATGCAAAAACAATGACACAGTTGTCCTCGCAGTCCTCACACAAGCCTGCTTTTATGAACGGCGAGTATGGGTCTGTGCAGATAAAGGAATGATTTTCTAACCTGCTGTAGTCTCCTGGCATTTATCAAATGACCACCTGAACTCCACTGCCTGCCCTCTCTCCTTAATTTGCTCCTCGATTTCTCTCAACTTTGCACGGACCTGAGGTGAGCGAAAAAAAAAAATAAAACACCATGTATCAAAAACCCATGTAGTCTATATCAGTACTAGTTCAAGTACTTTCAATTCCAGCTTTGATATAAAAAAAAAAGGTAGCTACCTGCTGTGTGAATGCAGTATTGCCCCCTGGCATTGGTAAGCTGGAGGGGGCGATGGGCAGAAGGTCCAGAGGGGAGCCGGTCTTATTTCGGCTGTCTGTTAGAGAGTAATGCCACACCAGAGCACTGGGACAACACAACACTATGCTCTGATGTGACAGCACAAAAAAGGAACAAAAAATCCAAACACATTTAACATTTGATTTCAGTGATCCAATCATTAGCAGACACTTCACACATATCATTAGGATAAGTCTCAAGTCAAAACTTGCAATCAGATCTGAACTGCCCTATATGTAAATAAACAAATTTGTCTGATAGCATAAAACCTAACGAAACAAGCTTCCATTTCCTGCAGGCATTGTGGGTGCAAGCACAAGCTGTCCAAATTTAACAGGCTGGCTTAGTAATTAAACTCTACAAATGCATCACAGATAGTCCAAAGATTGACTGATGAATAAAAGGATGTTTTATTAGCTGCAATTATCTAAGTTAAAAAAAAAAATGTAATGCTCTAAGTCTACCAGACACTCTTGAGGCTGAATATTTCCTTGCCTGTTACTCTTTGAACATTACATTCTTTCTTAATGATATATGCTTAAGTAATGATTCAGTGGTGTTTGAATCATGTTCCAGTCATCATTGGAACTTGACTGGAATAAAGAAATTACACTTGTAACATATCAAGAATTTTAACAAGGTTTTCCCATATCATTGAAAAGCCAAAGTGACACTACTGTCATACAAATGAGAGGACATAAACTACATATGTAGTCCTTCAGTCAGTCACAGGATGTATTTTTGTACATACTGCTATGGAATGTGCCCATAGGTGGCCCATATCACTTCTGAATGTGCTACAAAAGTTCAATGTTAAAAACTCCTTCAACACTGCACTTCTGTCACGGGAATATTTTGCCTTTTCTTGCACACTGACATCTATGTAAACGCAATGGGGGGATCATTTGGTCTTGCCTTTTTCCCGGCTATTTTACGCCTCAAAAGAAGTAGATTGCAGAACGCTGTATAAAAAGGAACACCTCTCGTTGCGCAACCAAGCTGTGACGTTTGATGCACAGGGGAAACAGCTGGCACATATGGAGGCACTGGAATGATTCCACGGCTACGTACCATTTTCACCCGTGGCGGCCAAACAAAGCTGGCTGCGGTAGGCCAAGCTCTGGCTCGTCCACAATGTGCCGTTTGTCCATCGTCTTGGCTTGCTCATTCTCAATAGACAAAATTGCCAGTCCACTAAAGCCTTGTGACCGATTTATGGACCATTTCTTACGACCTTCTCAAGGCGGACTTATAAGGAGGTGTTCCTTTAGGCAGTGCATCATTCATGCGGCACAAACTGTCAAGATGGAGTCAATGACTGTACTCAAAAACGCAGTGGTGAAGGAAAAGTGTTCGGATCAAACACATGGTGTCAGACAGTTGGTGTTTTTAATGTTCAGTTCCCTTTATTATTCTTGTGAATCTTTGTTTTATTCTTAAACCTTTTACTTCTATGGTGACCATCGCACATGGAAAGCACTAGAATGGAGCACCGCGTGCCCACTGCAGGCACATGCTTATCTGACCACGGCAGGCATGCGGCACTCCATGCCAGTGCCTCCATTCCGTGTCTCTGCTGTCTCTCCCGCATCAGGGAATTTAAATATGTCACCAAGTTGTGATGTTTTGATGACAACTACCCCTGGTGCAGGAGGGACAGTGCTGGGCAGGGAAGCAGTGGTGGCAAGTACGACGGGCCAGCGTCTCCATATGCCCGCTGTCTCTCCCGCACAAGAGAGATTTTAAAATGAGTGCTGGTCACCGCCACTTTGATTCCGGAATGTAAATCCGCTGTGTAAACATCCAGCCTGTCTGGCCTCTGTAACACCTTTGGCTTGGCTGGGGAAATCAGTCAATGGAGGGAAAAAGGTGGAATTACCATCTGGCCTTTTTCCCGTGATCTCTGTGTCTTTGGTACATTCACACTTTACATTAGAGCTGCCTACTTGTCATCAGTCATGGCACATGTTAATGCTACCCATGAACAAGGACAATGAGGCTGTTATTTGAGGGTAAAACTCTACATATCATACCTGTAGCATGCAGCTGAGGCCGAACACCAGAGGCCTGTGCTGAGGACAGATGTAAAAGTCTGTGAAAGGTGTCTGGGGCTGGTTTCCTCCTGCTGGCTGGGAGGTTGGAGTGGGGGGCAGGGCGTTTCCCTGCTGTGTCAAGATGCCATGGGCTGGATGTCCTCCTGTGCCGGGGCCCAGGCTCCCGTCGCTTAGCAACAGGTTGAGGCGGCGTGTGCAGAAGTAAGCCAGTCTCCGTGACAAGTAAGCCGACAGTACAAATTCCCCTGAGTACTGCGGGAAGGGAGAGATTCACAGCATTACCCACAGCTTTCAGTGACCATTAACATCAGTCAGCTTCAGAAATAGTAACAAAATGAAAGGCTGTGGGCCTCAGTGGACACTGTCAGCAAAGGTCAACACTCCCAAAGTGCTGCGGATGAAGACACGCAACTGGTTTTATGCTAAACTGTTGACAGCTGCAGGGGCTGTCATAAGACAAACAGTTCAAGTTATATGTCGGTGCTACTGCGTGTGGCTACAGGAATGTTAAACAGGACTCCATGTTCCCCAAATACAATCTGTTTGTGCATGACTGGTGAAGTGAGACTGAGGTAAAGAAGTTCAGGTGGAATGAGAGAGAAAGAGGGCATTACCTGCAGTAAAAGGGGCAAGAGGAGTCGGAGAAGCTCATCCTCACCAGGTCGGACCTTCTCAAAGCACTCCAGCACCCATGTCAGGAATTCATGCCTGTCTAGCATACCGTCCTAAAAACATGACACCAAGGCATTTCTTAATCAATGCATATCAATAATCAGTTCATATTGGACATGTCTTAGTTGTGGGCTAAATTTTAAATTAAGATATTGTTTGATTTATGAATTATTACTGATAGAAATGTGAAGTATTTGAGGGGTAGGAGTGGATATGTTTATACTTCTTCCTACTTGTTTTCGAACATGCTGTATTTTTTTGTACCTGAAGACAGATTCTGTTTATTTAAATGTCATTTTGTTTTATTTTTTTTGCATGTTCAAAATAAATAAATAAAAAAAAACACACAAATAAATAAATTTTAAAAGTAGATTAGTTTATTAAAATATCAACCATGTCATTTCCATTTACAAATTTGAACTTTTACCTGCTCAGCGACTGAACTCACCTGAAACATGAACATGGCGAGTTTCTCATTGTATTCCCACTGCTTCATGGCCGTTTCCACATCTGAAGGGGTGGCTGGCAGGGGTGAGCTGCAGCCTTGACTCGGATACTGCCTGTAAAACTCGGCCACCTTCTGAAGCTGCTCCCACAGGTACTTAGTAATAATCTGGGTCCATTCTACACACACACACACACACACACACACACACACACAGTCAAAAACCTAATTCTTGGCAACACCTATCTGACATTAAGAACTCATTTAGATTATATAAGTGTGCCATCTATATATTTTTAGCCATAAAAGCAATTAAAAAAAGGGCTAAAAACAGATCAGTGTTTTCTAAAAACACCTGAGACTCTTACCTATACAGGGATCAATGACATGCCTCTTCTTAACTTTAGTTTCAGTAATGGCTGCATGATACGCACAGGTCATCTTGATCATCCACGCTGACCGCATGACGGGCACGGAGTACTTAGCCAAGTATCCAAACACCTCTTCTTTTTTGCTAAAAATTGGAACCTGCAACAAAAACAATTCGCCTGTGTCAGTAATGGGGAGTGGAAAAAGCAAAAAGAATATATCTAAAACTAAATGTCAAAATGAACAACAGCAATTTGGAAAAATTGAAAGAAAACATTCATCATTTAAGATTTGTGGATTTAATTCATATCCACCATAAACTTTTTTCAAAATTTACAAATTACAAAAAGAGCTGTGATGCACTTTGGCCGGCACAATTGAAACTTCTACATAATTTAAGTAAAATCTAAACAAATCCTTTTTGAAGGTCTGCGCTAAGTGCACATTTTAACTTTAACTTGATTTTCCTTTTTAGTTTGTCTGCTTGGTTTTGAGTGCTGTAAAAAAAAAAAAAAAACTGCACTGGAAAAAAAAGTATAACAAAGCGATTCACTGAAAATGTACAAACTCAACTAAAAATGACAAAAGGTTTTAAAAATACTAAGAGTTTGAATACAGACCCCTGGATTTATGCTTTCTAAATTCAATACCCATTTGTTGCCATTTAAAAAACACACATTAAATAGAATTCATTGTAACCAAATAACAAAACACCTCACCCAACAATCTATAAATTATAGACTTTCTGTTTAGAAGCACAATATACAATCAGAACTGTGATTATTTTTGCATCAATACACCTGAACAAGACCAACAATAGATAGATGATTGCTGTTAAAGAAGAGGAAGAATTTGTACTGTTTTAATAAGGAAAAAAAAATACATCTACTAGTGTCACTTTTTCATTTTGTTACAACTATATTAAATTACACACTTTCTTTTTATTTTTTATGTTTTTATCACAACAGTCTATTTACATCTTACTTGTTTTTATCATTTTATTATAATAGTATTTATTTATATCCATTTTACCTACTTTTTAAATTGTGTTTAATCATGACAAGTGCTTATGTTTCATACGTGTTGTTAAGTTTGTGTATTGCGTGTCCATTTAAATGTTGACTGCTCCTGAGCTACTGCACTTTTTTCAATGTGGTTTTATACTGCAAATGGCAATAAACTGAACTGGTCTCTCTCTCTATTTATATATAAATATATATTAATGATCAACTGATATATCAACAGGCATTCACAGGCAGCATACCTACCTCACAATGAGTACACACAGACCTAGAAAATTTCACTTTAAGTTAGCCCAGACCGCTACCCCCCCCCACACACACACACACACTTCCAATATGTGCATTGGAAATGGGTCAATGTACATACTACATGCACATTTCTTTTTCAGTATTTTTTTTGTTTTGTTTTGTTTTACTGTTTGCACTTTCCTTATCTTAGTAAATCCATTTGCTCTACGACAGATGTTGTAAGTGAAGTAACTAAAACTTGACTAAAACAATGACTTGGTGTGAAATAGTCAATTACTTTAACATTAAGTGTGAACTATATTATGCTTCTTGCTTGTTTCCACTGTGTGCAATACTGTAATTATTTAATTTATGCTTCAATATTAATTTTCAAACAAATTCCTTTTAGAATTAAGAGCACTGAACTCTCTTGGCTTTTATTTCACATTTTGCTCCGTCTCCAACTGAAAGGCAAAAAGACTATGCTCCTGCAGCACCTTGCATTGGTTTTAGCCGTGAAGTTATCAGAGGACCGCACCAAATTTAAATACAGCCAATAGACCAACAAACAAATAAACAAACAAGCAGCTTTTCTGATTAAATGAAGGATGAATGGGTGTAAAGATGGAAAGTTTTTCAACTTGAATCCCCGCTATCCAGATATAACACCAGAGATTGCCCTGCAGGAAACACTGATAGTTTCAGAAGCCTTACAGATGAACATAATTCACAGTATGATGAACCTTCAGAAGAATGTGTTAGAGACAGTAGGAGATATAGGAGATGAGGGAAACAGGCATGGAGAAATGGAGCAACACAGGTCCAACATGGAGTCCCACCACACAAGGGACATACAAAGGATGCCTAGCGTTCATGTTTTAGACAGTGTGAGTTTAGGTTATGACACTTATGACACGGCAGAATACAAACAAATACATCCAACTAGCGGGGCTCCCAGCCAAGCCGAGCTGGCCCCTTGGACGTCAGATGGCGGTGGAGCCCACCAGCAGGGCTCTGTTGTCCGGGACTGTTCTGACCCAGACTCTACTCTCCATTCCTGACACTGAGAAACCACACCAGTTACTTTTAAAAACTGCAGCACAGCAAGAGGCGGAAATATTTTCCACTGGTGACAGAACCCACAGTTTGTCAGCTAGAAGCTTTTCACTAAATACACTTAGCTTTGCGTTGTAACTTTGGCATGACTAGTTTAGATCACAAAGGTGATCTAAACTAGTCATACTTTTGTCTTTGATTTTCCTTTTTGAGCAGATGTTCCTAAAGCGATGATGACAGTGGTTGCTTTAGCTACGTTGTATGAGCAGGAGCAGTGCTTTTGCCCGCCAGCGTACTGCGCATGTGCACGATTACCAGAAATAAACAATAACATTCAATATGTATATATAAATATACATATTATATTAAGGCTGGGAAATAAAATTGATTTAATCTAAAAATTGAATTTGTAGATCGAATCGATTTTAATTTTGGGAAATCCTAATCATTTGTACTGAACCAATTTGGTGCAGGGCCTTTGGTTCAGACATGTACCAAACGAGTAGTGGATTCTCAGCGCAACATACAGAAGCCAGTAAGACATTCAAAGCATTTTTACTTTCATTTTCTGTATGTTGCAGCTTTGTGGCACAAGAGTCCACAGGTTCATTTATAGTAAAAAGGATTTTATTTTTTAACTCAAGTTGGTAAAATCCAGTGGACTTATTCCTCTACTCCGTCACTGTGTCTCTGTCATAGTGTTAATAACACATACTGTGAGGTGTTCAAGAACACTCAGTAAATTACAGTGTCTGCAATAAGAGGACATTGAACATTCAAAAATGCATCACATGTGAGGTGTCTGTTAATGCACAAACAAAAACAATGTTTACTGTAATTGAAAGTTTTGGATGCTAGGTGTATTTTACCCACCCGCAAGTATTTTTCTGATGTCATACTTCCTCAGCTGTACAATACTCCGACAAAACATACAAAGTCCATTTTTCTTCAGGTTCCTGTGTTTCAGATATAATAATCCTCCACTTTAATCTGAACTTTTATGAACATCTACATGATCAGTTAATTAAATACAGGAAAATACTTAATTTTCACTGAAGAAATGCTAAATACAGAGGATAATATTACTAAATAATATAATATTACTAAAATGGTAATAACATTATAGAGGAAAAAATAATTTGGGAACTGACACAAAAATGACACTGGGTGTCATTAGGTTAAAGGCAAATATGCACTTATTTTTCATTTGTACTACTGCCATAAATGCAGATGTTTACATGTTCAGCTCAAGAGTTACCATGATTACACATCATCAGTCCAAATGTTAATGACTGAAATGTTTAAAGGGTGCCAGTAGTCAGTGTTCATTGTCATATCTAAAGTTACAGGACCAAACTGACAATTTTATAAGTGATCTTTCGAAATGATAGCAATGAAAATTCACCATCGGTACCCTTTAATTATTAAACTTGTGTTATTCTTAGTTATTGTGAGGATGCACAGTGTCACTGTGTTGAAACCAAT
>JAPTGZ010000002.1:15218089-15229759 GCA_029814645.1 Fowleria isostigma | reverse complement strand
CAATTAATGTTCAGCTCATCATCCAGCTCTGCAGAAGACTGATAACGACCGTCAGGTGTGCTGGAAGAGGGAAACATTTAAAACATGCAGGACACCGGCCCTCGAGGATCTGAGTTTGACACCCCTGCTCTAGATTAACCAATTAACCCACTAGTGTATGTGTTTGACCGGTGGGAGTAATCCAGAGTACCCAGGCAAACTCAACCCAGAAAGTCCCCACCCCCACCCCACTGTGTTGCCCATGTATTAAACAACTGGATAATTTTTATTGATTGGGCAACATCTATGGATAGATAGATGACTTTTACTGTGCAAATTGCACCTGAGTAAAAACATAATAAATATAACTACTACAACTACTTTAACATTGCTCTCTATGCAAAACAAAATAGTAATTATATTTAATTGTTATCTTATAATGTCCTGACTATTAGTCTCCTTGTAATATACTCTGTACAACACTCTGTAGCTCTTCTAGTGGAAATGAATACTTATTTTCCTGCCTACTGAAGTTGTTAAACATACCATAATATACTTGTCATATCAAACACAATGGTTCTCTCTATTGTACCACTTAGTACTATAACAGCCATATTAGAGGGACTGGTACCATTATAGGGTAGAAGATGATGAAAATTGAAGAGCCCACCAGGGCAGTGGGACCCAGGAAGTATGCAGTGTAGGCCAGACCTAGTATCCCCATCAGAGGACCCCCCGCCAGCAGACAGCCCATCGACACAGCTTCAAACAGCCGCTGACCATCACTGGAGCAGATGTTAATCAACTAAACAGAGAACCAGACAGACGGAGGTTTACATGAATAAATACAGAAACCTCTACAAAGCATTTAAATGAGGCTTACTAAAATGACACCAATAAGACTATAAAAGCAATTTCACAAATACAGTTGTCCCTATTCCCACATTTACTTGTTGGACACGAGTCCTTTAAAGCCGTGTAATGACTAATCTTAGACAGACTCCCCTCCCTCAGGCTATGGGATTTGCAGAGATCTGAGCATGAAGAGTGTAAGAGTAAAAATTTAATCCATCTCAATCATCTGCGTGAGGTGCCCTGCAGCAAAGGATGATTCAGTTAATTTGGTGAGGAGTCCCCTCTAGAGCTGCACCACCTACCTCACCCGGGCTGATGTCTTTAGTACTGCGTAGACACAGGATCTTCTGGAAAGCAAACGTGAGGGCTGCCCCACGGATGCGTGCTGCAGTGCGGTAGCTTACGGCCCACATGAGACCCAGGGACCAGGACCGTATCAGCTCCATGAGGAAGATCCCCGCGACCAGGGACAGACCGTACACCACATTGCTCTCTGAGGCCTGGGCATACTCCAGCAGAGAGCGGACCAGGAGAGCCTTGAGACAGAGGGGACAAAGTGGAAAAGATTCAGATTTCAGACAATGTAGACTTCTAATTGAACTTTTTCTTATTTTCTCATTTTCGGTTTTATATATGTATGAGTATGTATCTGCATATGTGTATGTATGGATGTATGAATGTAGGTTTATGTCTATGGATATGTATATATATCTCTTCTTGAGATCCAGCAATGCATTTTTGTCCTCTGTAGGGGATAAGATTTTTACAGCTTTAGTTTAATTTAGTTTAGTTTAGTTCAGTTTAGTTGAAGCTTATGCACTCCATGTACAGTGGCAATTACACATACATGTACAATATTCAGTACTATTCATATACATTTCATACATGTGTACACAGATATACATGGAAGAGAGAGAGAGTGTTCAGGAATCACAAGGGAAAAAGGCATAAAAAGCAACAGAACATAGATTAACACAAGAAATAGGAATGTAATGGAAGCAAAACAGTTAAAGAGAGTTAAAAACAAAGAGAAGCCAAAAAAGGAAGCAATTCAGAAATCTCCACAGATGGAGATAAGGATGGAAATGGACCAGAAGAAACGGAGAACAGGATGAAAAAAAGATGAAAGAGTTGGACTCATTTTAAAGCAGTACATTAAAAAGTGATATTACTGAAATTTGGTGCAAATGGGTGAAATCTTATATAAACCTCAGTAAGTTTTAATCAAGTACATTAACACTGAAACATGTAAGCTGCAAAGGTGTGCATACACAACGCCACACTGTGAGCAAGTGTACTGATTATAAAAGAGTAGAATGTGAAACAAACGTGACATTGTGTCAGAGCTAAATCCAGTTAATGCTATTAGTTAGTGAGTAGAACATAGTGCACACACAACATAGAGTCTAAATAAACAGATTAGAGTAAAAGCAGCAACAACCAAGGTGAGGCGTGTTTCATAAAATCATACACCTAACTCTGTTTACATTTCTGTTAAGGCTATGCATAATAATAAATATTTCACATCTGATGTTAAATGTTTTGGTTATCTGATGTTCTTCTATGGACATTACTTGTGCTGGATGTTTATGCGAAGAAAAAAAAAAAAAGCATTTTTCTGGACCAAAGCACTGCTGGGTACAAACCAGCTAATCTATGGCATTAGTATGGGTTTCTCTATCTAAGGCTTTGTAATCTCCTGGTATGTTTTCATTTCAATTTTCAGGCCAGCATGAAACGGGATAAAGTGATTTTTAGAAAATACACCCAGACTTGGGACTGTAAGCCAGCAGCCACGCTGAAAGACATATTAGCCAAATCAGCGCAATAAAATGGAAAGAAGGATTTGTTCAGTACTCACGGGTCCGACGAAGCCTGTCACCATTGTGATGAGCAGAGCGAATATGGCCACCAGCGTACGGGTTTGACAGAACCGCCAGAAGACCCTCGTCAGGGATGCACCCTCTCGCCCTCGTCTTTTCAGCTCATCATGCCATAGAGACTCCAGTCTGGATTCAATAACAAAATGATACGTTTATGTGAACTCCTCGGCTTAACCCAATTAGAATGTTGTTTCTATTGATTTATAATTATTAATTTTGCACAGTAGCTGGTAAATAAATGCATTTCAATGTGTTGGTGAAGATTCAGTAGCAAAAACTGGCATCTATGAAGTGTTAAATTATCAAAAGTAAAAAGAATTCTGTTGTAGCTCTGTTAAGTTGACTAAATACTATGTGCTCCACAAAAACAGCCATTTAGTAGTCACACAATAGGGAATATAAACAAAAAGAAAAGCAATTGTGGCAACTGAGAATCACAAAAGAAAATATAAAACACCCAGGCTGATAATAATGTAAAGGTGACCTACAACACACAATCATGTTTTCATGAGTGATGGATGATGTAATTAGACTGAAAAAGGTACAACCAAAAATTTTAAAGATGTGCTAATGTACTTCATCTGCAGTATAAAGCCTCTTGAAGAGGGTAAAATATCATGTTGGCCAAATGCATCATTGATAATGACTCTATAAGCCTCCGCAGAGCAGCTGCAGAAAGTAATTTACGCCCTAATGACTTTATTAAAAACGTATCAGAGATAGATAGAACATTAAACCAACTAGACTCTTACACGGCCTGATAATTACTACTTGAATTCAGTCACATGGCGCTGAATGTAAGACCTTAAAATTAACTATAGCTCAGCAGAATCCTGCTAATTTAACCCATAAGGACCCACTGTGGCATTTGTGGCACTTCCCAAATAAATATTTCTCTAAATTTCACTGTCCTTAAGTGGTTTATCACCATTTCTTGTAATATTATCTTCTGTATTTTGCATTTCTTTCAGTAAAAATCTGGTATTTTCCAACATTTAATTTACTAATCATGTAGATGTTCATAGAAGTTTAGAGTAAAATTGAAGATTATTTTATCAAAAAACAGAGAAAACTGACAAAAAAGTGACATTTTTCAGCCAATCCTATCATTAACTGAACATAAACCCAGTGTGTCCATCCACTGTCATTGATTCAACTCCATGGGTTTTACTGGTGAATCAATGTTGTAGAAGATGAAGGTGTTTCCATGTTAACTACGGAGCCTCTGAATGTCCAAATGGCTCATATGTTGACTATGAAAAGATGACTGACTGTATTTTACACCAAATATTTACATGTATTAGTGGATCACCAGGCATTAAACAGTTTATATCAGTACATGATTTTGGATGTTTGGGTCTTTATGGGTACAACAGAGATCAATGTACTAAAAGAATGAGAAAGAAAACTGCTCTTAGTGAATAATATGCCGTAAGTTCTGTCAGAGTACAATTCCCCAGTGTAGTATGTGTAGCGTAGTGAATTTAATAAACAGTCTGTTACTTAAAGTGTAAGTGGTACATATATTATTCTGATGAACAGTATAACAGCTCAAACTGAAGAGAAGGATGTACATAAATAAATAAAAAAAAGAGTCATGAACTGAAATGAACTCTTTATGTTTCTAGCCTCAGTGCTTATGTGTGGTCCCACACAAAAATGGAAATCAGAGCACCGGGAAGACAGTGTGGGACTCAGAGGAGGAATGATTTTCTTTTAAACATGGTTGAAATGTTCCTAACAGCCATCTTCTCAGTTTGCCAGATGGCAAGCGGAGCTGAGGTTTCGAGTGCGTCGGCCAAGACACTGCAGTCAAGGTTCGCACCTCACTGAGCACCAACAAGTGTCAACTCTCCCAGGGTGCTTTTCCCATTTCCCTTTAGCTATCATCTACGCTTTGCATCAGGATTGCATAACTGTTCTTGCTATGTAAACACAAAATAAAGCCCTCCCTTCTCCCGAGGCCCTACAGCGCTCACACATCCCATCGCCCACCACGGCCAGTGCGATAGCTTTGTGCTTGGTTGCTGCCTCCCTTCTATGTGCTTTTTACATCACACACAAAGCAGCACCACTAAACCTCTGGGCCCAGCGCCACAGCCTTTAAACAGAGCAGGTCATTTACAACCCACACAGTTGTCACCACACTCAAGAGAACTTCCTCAAATAGTCATGCCTTTCTATACTGCAAAGTCATGGCGCCGTGACTCCACACATGAGTAATGGAAAAGCACCGTTTTTCTTTTCAAAGAACTTAATACCCTCTAACAAGCTGATTGTGAGTCTTCATTGTTCATTCATAGAATTAGTGTTTTTACGACAAGCAGTTTCTCAAGCTGTGGGTTTGGCAGACACATACTGATTTTTATGATCAGCCGGCAGATGAAAGCCTGCTCGACACCGACTCCAGTCAATGACAGTGAATGAACGCGACAGGGAAACACAGAGCAACGCAGGTAGAGGAGTTCATGACATAACCACTCAGGCACTAACTCTCACTGTAATCTCTAATCCCTGCTATTCTTAGCAAACTCCCAACCTGGTACAACTCTGCTTTATGGTAAAGAAAGACTGGATGTCCACCTATTAAGTCTGTGTACAGAATGACCACGACCTCAGCTGTTCACGGAGTACAAACCCATTAAAAACCTCAGGCAGCGACACCTGATCTGTACTGGTGGAAGTAGTCACAACATGACCTTGACCTGACACCTGTTTTTCTCTCAGTGGACGGGCTTGACCGTGGCTATACCGCGATCATTTCAGTCATGTGTAGAGCAAGAAAAGTAGGTTTTTCAATATTTGCTCATGGTGGAAAAACAATCTCAGTGACCCTACAGTGTGAGAGCGAAAAAGCACGGTGTAGATAGCAAGCTCAGCAGACCCGATACAAGCTCCACAGAGACTAAAAGCAAAGAATACGGTTTATTCACCTCCAACGCTCAGCTTTTTTTTTTGGCTTTTTAAAAATACAAAGTTTAACTTTTAGTCAATGGCTAACTAGAGGAACAGATCAAAAACAGGGTTCCTACCATAACAAGTCAAGAGAGATGAAGATTTGTCTCACTTTACAATGAACAAATTTGAAGAAAAAACATCAGTTACTTGGAGTTAGAGGCAAATTGCACAAAACTATACTTTTTTTTTTTTTTGGACTGGTGAAAAATAAGACCGTGTACTCTCTGGCGTCTGTAGGTGGGTTTTTGTATTTCTCACTCTGCATGTGGGATTCCACTGCCTTGACTTGCATCACGCTGATTTTGAATCATCGCTGTGCCTCATATACATTCGCCTCTAACACATAAAGCTTCAAAATCTTGGCTCACTTGTCAATTTGCAGTGAATTTACACTTCTATGCGTCCTCGCTAGCGAGCAAGAAGTGCATCTCTGGGAAGATCTCAGCAAAAACTGTCTTACCATCTGATCTGTGTGGTGTTAAAATGAAAAGTTTTGGGGTTTTTTTTTGTTTTTTTTTTAATTATTAAAAAAAAATTAATCTGTGATTTTAGATTGAAATATCAGAAATAAACAAATCCTACACCCGCTGTCGAAGAAGTTTTAAGACTGAGATTGACTGGCAGATTCATTAAATACATTTTAATACTAATCAAGGCTCTTTAAAAATTAAATTCCTGACTATTGAGGGATCTGCTGGATGCTTACACTGTTTAACCCAGAAGGACCCAGTGTGACTTTTGTGCTAGTTCCAAAATATTTTTTTCTCTATATTTAACTTTTCTTAAGTGATTTATCACCATTTATTTACAATGGATAATGATTAACAAGAAAAGCAAGACTGGATCATTTTAAAAAAAATTTTTTTTTAATTTCGTTGCTCTGAAATATGTGCAATGACAAATAAAGTCAATTTAATTCAATTCAATTCAAACCCATAAAGCCCCAGTAGTACTTCTGTGGCAGTTCTCAAATGAATTTTCCTCTATTTTTAACCTTTCTTTAATTATTATCAACATTTATTGCAATACTATCCTCTTTATTTTACATTTTTTTCAGTGTAAATCATGTATTTTCCTATATTTGATTCCCTGACCAAGTAGATGCTTATTAAAAATCAGAGGAAATGCAAAGGTTATTACGTCAAATCAGAAAAAAAAACATCAAAAAGTACACTTTTTCAGCCAAAATATCATTAAATAAACAAAATCAAAAGTCTCAAACCAGTGTCATTTGTCAAACTCCATGGGTTTTATTGGTGAATCAATGTTGTAAAAGATGACAGTGTTTCCAGGGCAACTACGGAGCCTCTGAGCATCCACCATAATGACCATGAAAAGATTAATAACTTTATTTTACATATTTACATGAATTGATGGCATTAGAGGATCAACAGTTTAGATCAGTGGATGGTTTTGGGTGACAGTGAATGTTTTATGGGTTAAGACGTCCAGGATCCTGCATAATGCACATAGCGCTGTAGGTGGCCTTCAGTACTA
This sequence comes from Fowleria isostigma, assembly GCA_029814645.1. NCBI lineage: Eukaryota > Metazoa > Chordata > Actinopteri > Kurtiformes > Apogonidae > Fowleria > Fowleria isostigma. The sequence goes on along the minus strand of JAPTGZ010000002.1, from coordinate 15,222,587 downwards.
GCCTCAGTTCGCCAGATGCTCCACATGTATTCATTTTTTATTTCAAATAAAACCCCTGAAAACGTGATATTTGACAACTGACATCCCAGCTGAAGTTGTTACAACCTCACCTTGAGACAAACACTTCTCATGTCATGTCTCACCTCTACACCTGTTTTCTGGGAAAACTCTGTATCGGTATCAAATAGTGTTTTCCTAATACCGCGGGTCACTTTCATTGGGCAAACCCCAGCGGTGCCACAGTTACCTCACCTTTGGCAGTTTATTTCAGAGGCTTCGTGGCAAGACAACCCCCACACATCATCCATAGACAAACTGGATGCCTTGTAGGCCTTCAGCGCCAGCGGGGAGAGCCAGTGCAGAGTCATAAATGAGAAGAGGCCAGCATTATCGACCGGGTGCTGGTGCCTAGAATAGAGTAAAAGATGTGGAAATGGGTGAGATGTCTTAAAGTGCAGGCAGACGCACACAGGTGTTATACTGGGGGAGGTGCAGGCCCATATAGACAGCTCAGAGCAAAGCGGTGCCTTTGCTCAGCAGAGTCGATGAAAGGTGAATCATCCTGCAGTGTTTGAACAGAAATTTGCACGCTCTTCCCAGAAATGTGAGAGAGCAGCGAAAAAGAAAAAAAAAAAGTTCAGGGGCAGTTTATCAGTCGACACATGCTCAAACACGCTGTCTGTTGCCGGGGGATAAGTTCCCTGCACTTATCATGGCCTCCCGCTAGTCCCCAACTGTAAACATTTTAGACAGGCAGCAAGCATAATAAATACAAACTTTTGTGTCTATACGTCTGTCTGTCTGTCTCAACTGTCTGTCTTTATCTGGCTCACTGTCAGGGAGTCATCATGAAAAGGTAAATATAAATTTGTTTACTTTTGCGTTATCCTAAAGGGCTTGAGGAGTTGCAGACTTTTACGGTAGCGGCCTCGTCTCTTTGGCCCCCTCTCCTCTGATGTCTGCACCTCCTCCTCCTCTGACTCCGGTAGCGGCTGCGGGGAGGACAGCGGCAGGCCCTCCGCCTGCCCCGCTGCTTCCAGGGCATCGGGAAACATGGCAGAGCTTCTGGGGACAACACAGAGCTGCATTAATAAGCACGTTAATGCAGTTTCAGTTACACCAGCCTGTAAATACACAGTGTGTTTGTCCATTATTTATTTTATTTTTTTTATAATTTGTGTTTTTTGCTGTATATATTCATGTATTATGTATATTGTGTACACATAAGGTTTACTACTAATGTCTCAATGTATATTTCTTGATATATATATGTAAATTTCTTTATGTATACTGTGCTTACAACAAATTCTTTGTATATCTGTGTACATATAATGAAATGTATGTAATAAGTATTGTACATGGAGTGCAGCACAAGCTTGAAATCAATCAATCAATCAATCAATCAATCAATCAATAATTTGGGAAGGTACTTTACGAGAAAGTAGGGATGTAACGATATGAAAATTTTATATCACAGCTGATGGGACCAAAATTATCATGGTTATCGTTATATTCGCGGTATTGTTGAAATGTGCTCAAAATGTCCTAAAAGTACTTACGCACACACTGAAATAATCAACCAAGTTTTATTTAAAAAAAAACCCAAAGAAACAAAATAACATATACAATGTGTTGGCAGAAACATTGTTCACCTGAGATTAAAATATAAAAATGTCACATATTTACTTTGGTAAAAGTCAAATGTGTATACACCAGTGGTTCTCAATGTTTTTCTGTCAGTCATTTCCAGCCACCCCTCAACCCAACAACAGCGTAACAGTGGTGTCATTTTAACTTTTATTGAAAGAAACATTAACATTGTAACAATATATTTAGCTTTTCCTTGAATAATTTGTTGTGCAAATTAAAACTTAAGATTTTTAATTGAATAATACAAATAAACTCAGCCAGACTGTTCCCTGAGACAATATTTATACAAATAAAAATAAAAATAGGAAATGTGCAATTATCTTTCAACTGACAATAAAGTTACATTTTTAATAAAAACAAACTCATTTTGGTAAAAAATATGCACATTGTAACATTAATATCAGTGGCTGCAATGAGCCCATTTACACTGCATATCTTAGAAAATGAAGTGCAGACTGTACAAACTGTGCATGTTCTAACCTGAAGAAAAAAACAAACGCCTAGGAGTGATCCTCTGGCAAGCCTTCACAGCCCACCAGGGAGGCCCGCCCCACAGTTTAAGAACCACTGATATATACCAAAGTAATGTTGATGTAAGAACAATACAATAAAATGACATAAAGCAAATACTCCATATTGTAATTCAAGTTTTCTGAGAGGCAAAAAGATTTCTACTCCTTTATGGACAATCTACTACATAACAGAAGGTTTTGGCTGCACAGGTAATTTAAGACAGCTTAAATAGAGTGTATTATCAGCAACTGTATTTAGCCGATAAATTGCAATAAGGTGGTTATGTTGTGAGTGATGTTATATCCTTAAAACATGTTGGATGTTGGCAATTTTGTTAAAATAAACCAGTGAATGACAACATGTATCTGCACCTGAGGACAAGGGGGTAAAACTTAAAGGCTGTATATAATAAAAATAGATGGGTAGTTTTCAAATGTTGTGGCAGGATGTAATTATCATGTCGTGCCACTAATCTGTGAGAGTTTCAACACCCAAACCAAGGATTTTCTCCATTGACGAAGTCCTAGAGGAGTTAAATAGGAGCAATATATTATGAAATGAATATTACATGGTCAAATTAATGCATTCAAATACAACAATGCATCAATTTTGTCTGTTGATTTGGAGGACAGAGCTGCAGAGGGAAGGCTTGTACTGTATCTATATTGTGGTAGGTTTTTTGTCAGATTTCAGCTTTAACTTGTGTCATATCCTGCCTGAGGAGGATGCAGGACCATCTAAATAAATTATGTTTAATCCATAAAGACCCACGACACCCACCATCGATCAAAACCATCTGTTTAATACTTGTTGATCCACTAACCCTATCAATACAAGTAAATAATTGGTGAAAAAATGCAGTTTGTCATCTTTTCATGGTCATCAGATATAATCCATTTGGACGTTTGGAGGCTCCATAGTTACCATGGAAACACCATTATCTTCTACAACATTGATTCTCCAGTAAAACCCATAGTTTGACAAATGGCAGTGGTTTGAGACTTTAGATTGTATGTTTAGTTAATGACATTTTGGTTGACAAGTCATTTGTTCCTCTTTTTTTCCTGATTTGATATAATAAACTTTGAATTTGTTCCAAATTTTAATAAACATCTACACAATCAGTGAGACAAATATAGGAAAATACATGATTTACACTGAAAAAACATAAAATAAAAAAAAGATAATATTACAATAAATGGTGATAAATCATTTAAAAAAGGTTAAAAAATAGAGAAAACTTTATTTTGGGAACTGCCACAGAAGTCTGGGTCTTTATGGGTGAATAAAAATTAACCATTCTGGCTTTTTTTAAATTGTTATCTGTTGAATCCACCCCTAAATCACTGGATTGCTTGATAATTTGGATTAAATTAAAAACCTTAGTTAGACAAAGATGTCGGCTCTGAACCAATCATGTAAACCAATGTTATTACAATTTCAGCCTCAGCAACAGGTTACAAAAATAATCAAATTTGCAGGAAGAGAGCAAAAAATGTTAAAAAAAAAAAAAAAAAAGAATGTTCGTTGAACTCAAAAAGGGTGTTTGAGGTACTCTTTGGACTAGAACAGACATTTTGTGGGTTAAAAGCTAAATTAAGAAAAATTTATTGTTTGATTTTAAGGTGGGTGATACATATCGTTTATGGCAGTGGTTTGAGACTTTAAGTCTATTGTAAAGGAGAGATGCAGCCAATCAGCGGACAGGATTCAGTCTTGTGGTGACTCGTTTGGATGTTACCTCTTTCACATTTTCCATCAATCTGTCTGTTCACTGTTATACTGTAGTTAGCACTGTTGTGGATTATGTAAATTACTTTTCTTAGTCCAAAAGCAGAGAAGCAGCTTTTCTGAAAAAATTAAAGGTTGTAAAGTTTTGAACTGGAATCCCTGGTATCCCATAGCAACATATACAGAATCATTCATTTTGAATGGGAGAACGTATGCCTCACAGGAAACAAGCACAGTTTCAAAATCCTGAAAGATGATTATGGACACAGACTGACAGTTCAAGGTATAATGAACCTTCAGAAGAAGTGCTTAGAGACAGTGACGGAGAAAGACGAGCTTAGGCGTAAATGTTGTAATCTGTCCCAGGGCTTCCCTCCAGCCTGATGCTGTGGACAGAACTTCTCAGAACTTGAAGTTAAATAGACTGAACTTGTGAACAGCCGGCCTTTCTGTAGTTCTGTCCAGATTTGCATGTCAGTGTGAGCTGTAGTGATAATACTTAATGTATGGTAATCTTTATCTATTTCATTTAACCCATAAAGACCCAGCACTACTTTTGTGTCAGTTTCCAAATAAAATTTTCTCTATATTTAACCTTTTTTAA
>JAPTGZ010000002.1:15113996-15124972 GCA_029814645.1 Fowleria isostigma | reverse complement strand
AAAACATATTACTGCAGATCAGGTTTATCAAGAACAGCAAAGTCATAGTGATGGTATGAATGTCAGTGTATGGGGTGATACATAAGTGTTGGCTGATATGGAACTAAAAGACAACAGCTGGAGAATAACTGTCCACTGTAGTGACCACTATGCATGAAAGGGTTAACAATTTACCTGGTTCTTATTTTGTTATTATTATTTCTTAAACATAAATGGCAGTGAATAAAAACTTTTGTCGTAGTAGGCACTGGGAGGAGCTTCTGTTTGTGGTGCCATTGCAAATGATACATCTCCACGGTTTTCCCGTTCATCCCTAGTGTCCACTATTTTCTTGTCTTTCCCCATTTTCATGTGAAGTGAAGGTGCTGCTACAGGTGAGAGGGTCAAAAAACATCCGTGCGGAGTGGCAATTTGTGCTCCTGAAACTTTTTTTAATTTGATTTTTATTTCATACGTTTTTTAATGTTATTTCGTCATTTTTTTTATTCTGTGAAATTTTGTGCCACAGCGTTTTGTTACACCCCTATCATTTACAATAAATACATTGAATAAACATTACCCATGAGCACTTTGAAACTTTCAGTGAGCTAGAAACTGGAGGGAATCCAAGGGAGGATCTAATAGCACAATATAAATGTTATACTTATGAGTCATGTTTACATTATATGTATGTTTTGTTTTGTTTTTTGGTGTTTTATGAATGGTTTTAGTGCCAGGTTTTACTTGTGTTTTATGTACGTTTTTAGTATGGATGCATGGCTGAAATTTCTGTTTTCTGTAACTTCTGTCTTGGTCAGGACATTCTTGCAAAAGAGACTTTTAATCTCATAAATAATTTTTTCCTGGGTTCATAAAGGTTAATAATTAAAACAATAGAAATAATTAGTGTATATTAACTGAAAAATAGGAAAGGTTGTGTTTTTGGTGCTTTAGTGTGGGTCGTTTATATATAGGTGTTGTATCTCCATGTTACAGTGGCTCAGATCAGACCTCCTCTTGTGCTTGTGCCCAGCTTTACTGTGTGGACCAACTTCCTCTAATCCTTAACTTAAAACTTAAGAACAGCCAAATCCAACACGACATCATCATATTAGGACTGCCAAAGCTTACCAGACAAGAAGAGTGCCTTGTCCACGGTGAACTCCTCGGCAAATCGGATGTGGCAGAAGTTTTTCTTGCTTTTGCGAATGGCGGTGATGTCGCCACACTGCCCGAAGACCTCCATGATGAGCTGCTCCGTGGCGTTCTCTGGCAGACCACCGACGAACACAGTCTTACACCCCGGGGGGCGGTCTCTGGTGGCCGGAGGGGGGAGATCTGTGCAAAAAAAAAAAAAAGGAGAGCAGACAAATGAGGAAATAAAGTCATTGTATGTGCCAAAAAAAATGCTGTTAAAACAACTTTAAAATAATATTAAGATCGTGCTGCATAGATAAGGCTGAAATATAGACACTGGAGAGATCACTTAGCTCGCTAAAAAAACATCGAGAATACATTTTCATTATGAATTATGCTGTCTGAAAAATAACAGCATGTCCAATGGCAAGATCACACTGCTTTGATTCACACTGCTGAAAATCATTTTGGCAGACCTGAAAGGGAGGCTCTGATGTCCTGCTTTGTTCTCGAAAAGAAATATTTATGTTTGTATGGATATTAAATAAAAGAAAATCCAAAGCAGTTATGATTGAAAAGAGCAGGAAAATAAGTAACAACACATTCGAAGCTTCAACCGATTCACTTTTCTGTCAATTACATTTTAACAGCATTGTTTCCACTGGCTATGGCATAAAAAAAAAAAAAACCTTAGCTTTTATATTATTTTGGTGTATACCTAGCAGGAAGATCAATATATAATAACATAGGGGAGAGTGGGATGATTGGCGCCAGTGGGGAAAAAGTGCCACCTCTTGTTTTAGAAAATCATAGAAGAAATTGGTCATTTGACCACATATTTTTGAAGAGCCATTCACTTTACTCATTCTGCAAAGAGACACATAGCATAACAGGCCAGCACATTTGAGCTCAAAAAACTGTTTTCTGCCTTTCAAAGTAGAATTTCTATTATCAAGTTTTGTTTATTATTGTGTCTGAACAATTATAGACACATTTGAAAACATTTCACGTGTTTTAGTACTTAAATAGGCTACACAATGAGTCTATACAGTTAGCATGATGTTAGCTTTAAACTGCTGGATCATGCTAGTTTTTCAAAATGGGGGGGCTGGGGTCATTTGTACCAAAGGGCCTGGGTTAAGTTGTACCAGTGGCACAACACTGATTTCAGTATTGAGTTTCCATTATTTTATTAAAGAGCAGTTTTATTAAGTTTTAAGTGGCACAATGGGATGTTCATAAATTGGCCTTAGTCATTTTATTCTTATATGTTAATAATTGACAGAGGGCATTCTATGTATGTCCACAGGAATCTAGACACTAGAAAATATGACTTATGCCAATAGTTTAATAGGATAAAATTATCTAAATAAACCTTAGATTAGTATTTCTTTAATTGAATTTGTCTTGGTTTTATACATCATTATAGTTTGTGAGATTAAAATGTTCTGTTTCACGTCAATAATCATTGGCACAATTTACCCCAATGTATTCTCTCCAAAGAGACTGCAAGACCACTTTTTTCCCAAAAGCACTATTTGCTAAATATTTTATTTCAAATCCAAAGTTATTGTTCCCAGGGATTCACCACATCCTGAAATATATGTACATACTTAAGTTGGAGGCATTACTGTCATGACTTGACTTGAAAATCACTTTGAGTAAAAACTGGCACAATTTGCCCCACTCTCCTCTACAAACAAATATAAATGAAGAATATATTCTACATTTGAATAAAACACAATATCCATACAAACAAAAGCTGCTGAATATTCACAAAAATTAAGTATCTTTTGAGGAAAACTCCAAAAACCACAGGATAATAAAAATAGATCTTCTTAAATGCCTCTAAAACCTATAGGTATCGCAGGCTTGAATCACGATACAGCATGCAAATTTGAGCAAATAACTAAGGAACATAAAAGCAGTACATCATAAGATGGGCCTGAGGTTGAATTTCATGTTGATGCAGAGAAGAATAGGGGCCAGGTCACATCGACATTTAAAACACAAAATGAAATGTCTATATCGTATGATCAAAGCAAACCTATGCTGCGGCTTGATCCAGCAAAATTCAATTAAATCATATTCAAAACACAGAACTTATGACCTAAAAAATGATAAAGCTTAATGCATGAATAATGATAACTTGGAGCAATATGCTCAGATCGTTTTTTGTTAGATAAATGTTAATATCAAACCATTCCATGCATGAAAATGAAATCCTTTTGGCCACAAAGTGATTGCAAATCCTCTCATGTGGAAGGTCCCCTGCATTGCAGAAATCACTTATTCAACACAGATGAGTGTTGACTGATCTAATCTCCAATAGATCAGGCTTCTCATCCATGATGAATGTGATTAGTGGGGTCTATGAGGAGTGAACCGGCTAATCAGTGGAACGCTGAGGATGCTGTATTTCTGGATATCTTATAAAAAAAAGTCTCTGCAATCAGTGTTACTGCACATAGCCTGCTGTACATATCAATACCCTGAAAAGAACCGAGGTTACTCATGGTTGGTTATTATTCACCAATCATCAGGATTTCAAGACTAAGTAGGTTGGGTTCAGCGAGGTTCACTGGCTGCAATATTACAGTCTTTTCACGGCAAAGCTACAAAAAGTACTTAAAGATATTATGCCACATCTTTATTCCAACCCTCACCTATTCTCGGAAGCATTTGGGTAGAGACAGACCACGATCCCAAATACAGACAGTTTCTCAGCAGGGTGGTTGATCTCACTCAATGTGGCAAAATAAAAAGCTCAGCAGTCTGGAAGACGCTGGTATTGAGCTGTTGCTGATTCACATTTGGAAGAGCTACGACACATAGTTTAGGATTTTACAACACCTTTTAGTAATACACCACCAAATAAAATAGCTGAAATATGTATTTTACAAAAAGAGTAAGAGTTATGGGATGTCAAACGCTAAAGACATAAAAGTCCCAAGGCAGAGTTGGCTGGAAAAATGTATCAGCTCATAAAGTCTTTGCTGTCAGAGCGTGTTGCTCAGTCAGTGTCGCGTTTACAGAAGAACCGCCAACACTAACAGGTCACTGGAAATTCACATACTCTGGGTGATTTAATTCATGCAGGTAGTCAAAGTGTCTTTTTTTGTATTTGTGTGTGTGTGTGTTTTTATAATCTTTTTACACACATACACCTAATCCCACCCTCTGTGTCGTCTTTGGAAGCGACTTTTAAAGCGACATATTGGGCGAAGTTCAGTCCCTGACCTCCAGAGTTGGAGGATTAAACTAGTTTGAGTTGAGATAGACAGAAAAAGTATAGGTGTTGCAGGAAAAAAAGCTTTCAAAAGCAAGAACAAGCTTTGTCAGCAGATGCAACAAAGAGTCTCAAATTAACTGACCTTTTCAGTCGGCGAGTGGCTGATGGTGTGATGGTGACGATGGGCAGACAGTGGAAGGAGAAAGGGTGCAGTGCAGCAGGGCGCTAACATTTCCAATTATAATTTATATCAAACTGTTTCCCAGTGTCACAGATTATCTATTATTTTTGCTCAAATGGAGCATTATATTTGAAAATAAGTGTTTGGAAAGGTTAAGGTAATCTTACTTCTCTTTCTGTTACCTGCTGTGCAACTGAAACCCACTCAGCTGTGACGCATTTTTTTTTTTTACCTCAAACACACCCCGCAAGAGAAACAAATGAGCTACTCATGAGTTTCTGACTGGATTACAATGAAAATTATATATAAAATGTGGAAGACTAAGAGCGGTGTGATTGCATTTTTTATGTAAATTAAACAAGCAGATTAACCTAAGGCAAAAGAAAATGAGAGGATGGAGCAGCTTTGCAGTATATAGTGTTTAATGCAGGTGCATGCTTCTGCCAGATAAAGTTTAAGAAGCAATTTTTTGTCCAAACTTTAACTCGACGTGTGTGTCCCTATGAGTAATTGTAAGAAGGGAACTTCAAGGCTGATCATTTTAAAATGCAGAAAGAGAGTCTGTGGAAAAGAAGTGAAGGAGAGGCTGGGATGCACAGTCCAGAATACAAAAACAGCAGGTAGAGATCCGATGACAGGTTATGAGGAGAATGCAGAGGTAGGTCAAAGGTATCATGTGCTCAGCCTCTTATCTCTTCATAGAGCAACAAAAAAGCAGTATATTACAAACACCTTGTACCGTAATGTAATTAAAAAGCACTATAGATTGGCGTCAGATTTCCATATGTGTACCAGTTTTTGCAGAAGAATACATAAATATCCAGGGTTCTCATGTTTTATGTTCAGAATATGCCCTAAATATAAGCAGTATACAGTGGTTTATGTAAATGCACTAAATTATATGGACAGATGGCTGTGACGGACTCCTAGCATAGTGAAATTACCCCAATATGAGTGAATATTATGCTTTAAAGGAGTGATATTTTGCTTTTTTTAGAGTGGAATTTTGTATTTTAAAACATGTCTTTGTGGTCTACATAAACTGCAAATGCTATGTTTGGGTCTGAATTCTTCATATATTCAACTCCACAGGTCCATCTTCAAGTCCATTTCTGGGTAATGATGAATAATGATTTTGCGCGCTGGCCCTTTAAATACAATGAGCTGCTTCACATCCCCGTCCCCATCCAGGATGTTGACTGTGCTGTTCAGCCATCTTTGTAGTTTTCAGGATACAGTACACTGGTCTAGTGATAATAAAAAATTATAATTTATGATTAATAATGGCACAATGGCAAACTGTGTCCTTTGAGTCAGAGTCTGACCTGGAGGAGGACAGAGAAGAAGAACCACTAAGAGCCCTAACTTCTGATAATAACTTTACCACTGTCATTATCAAGTCAACTAAAGGTGGGAATCCCAAAAAATGCATTGAAATCACAATCAAACCTGCCAGTTAAAGTGTTACAGGTCTAGACATGTCTTTAATGGATGGGTGTCTAGAAATATTAGATATAAATGTGCTTTAAATGTGTTTAAAACTAACTAGAAGTTAGTGAACAAAGAAGCATAGCATCTACCACCGCCAGTAATAAATGCCTGGAAATCTCTTCAAAATTACTGAAATTGTTATCAGACCGGCCAGTTAAGGTGTTAAAGGTCTAGACGTGTCTTTCTTAGATGGGGGTGTAAAAATATTAAGTGTAAATATGCTTTAGATGTGTTTAAAACGAACCAAGAATTAGTCGTCTGGACTACAATTGCCGCTGCTTATGTAATACTCGATGTTAGTTGGAAGTCTTGACCTTTTTTGTGCAAATGTAGCAATGCAGCTACTGATAAAATAAAACAGAAGAATTAAAAAGAGGTTGTACAAATCCACTCGATTTCTGCCAAAATGAAAATAAAGATAGATTTTCAACACTTGGAGGGTTCAAACTCAAACTTAATGAACTATTAGGGTCCACAAATGCACAAATAAATTAACCAAAAACTAAAAAAAGTGGATTTAGCAAAATATCACCGCTTTAGTTAAAGTATGTAAGGAGCCACTGAGTAGTAAAATGTACCCTGTCAGTTTTACTATGATATTTTTCATTTTACAGCTACGTTTATGTGGAGATGTAGATGTTTAAGATTGAGCTCATTTGAACTTCAGACATTGTTGCTCTATCAGAACCACATACAGTATTTCTACAAAGTCAATGTTTTATAAGCTCAGAACAGCTTTTTCCAGCCTCCAGTGATAGTTTCAGCAAATTTCAGAGTTTATTTAGCTTGACAAAGAGGAGAATTTTATATTACATGGAAGAAAATACCATCTTTCAGTTTATCAGCACATTTGGAGACATTTGTAGTTTTAACTGGATAGAAAGGGTAAAAAATTCTGACTTGAGAAGTAACAAAACTAAAAAACGAAAATATTTTCCTTTACAATATAGCATAGCTGTATAGAAATAAAAACAGTCAAGTTAAGTTCCACTTTTGGCCATTACTACATACCAAATCGCAATTTTTGTGGACTGTCTTGGTTATTATACATTACAGATCTTAATATTTGAAGAAATTAGGATTCATTGACAAATACGCCATCCAAGGCTCTTATTTCTTATATGTTGCCTTGAACAACCATAAAAGTAGGGGTTGTTTCTTAGTCTAGCCTTGTCCCAGAGGTCTGCCGTCTATGTGGCCACCAACTGGTCTGCTACGCTAACACAGGTCATCACCATCCATCACCTAGACTGGCTAAGCACCTTCTACACAGCGAGGTCTGCTACGGGGAGGAGGACTGAATTCTCCGAGGACTGCTCTTCAGAAAACAAAATGCATTTACACAGAGTCAAGTGAACGTGTTTTGTGGATTTGCATAACCCATGAACATTAATCACACAGAGAAATGCACTATATTGTCAATACACACTTTCTACCGGCAGGACCTTGCCACCAATGGCGATTTGTTGATTGGCCAATTATTTATTTTATTTATTTATTTTATTGGTTTATTTAATAGGGACCATGCATATTTATGAACAATGCTACATAAGAAAATTCACCCATGTAAATATGCTATAATTAGTAAAATGCGCTACTTTTCATCTGCAGTCCTTAGGTAAGTGACAAAACAAGACATAAAACAGCCAACACTGATATGTTCACTATAAATTAAACATATTATACTCACACTTGAAAAACCTCAGCTTTGAGTGCGGCTCGAGTACGGGCAGATATACGCGGGGTAGGGCTGTAATGGTGCAGGAAAATTTTGGTATGTTTTCGGAACAGGGGTCTTTGGTTTGATACATTTTCGATAGAATGAAAGAGACCAATAAGGCAGGGCATAGGGGGTGGGGGGTGTTCCGTAACTACCTGTGGGACACGGGACATTTCTACTAAATATTGTTCAGTCATTTGTACATTAAAGGACAACCCATATGATATGAATTTTTGAATGTTCAATGTTCACTTATGGCAAACACTGTAATTTACTGAGTGTTTTGAATACCTTACAGTATTCCCTAAGGTGCTGTGAACGTGACCTCACTGTAACGCCATAGCAGAGACATGGTGAAGGAGAAGAGGAGCAGGTTCATTTGATTTTGCCAACTTGAGTTCAAAATAAAAGCTTTTTTGCTACAAATGAACTCATGAACTCTTTTGTGCCGCTGTTGCGTGTGGCCATGACAGCACTGTCAGGTAGTCTCTCTCTCTCCTCCACTAGACTGGCACACCTGAAGCAGATCTTTCAAACTGTCAGCAGCCGCAGCTCTGTTATAAAGGAGGCCAGTTCAGTGTGAGGAGAGAGTCAGACCAGTAACATAACACCTCAGCTTTTGTGTTTGTTTGATTCTTTCTTTTCTTTAATTTACTTTGGCCTGGGGATGGCCGGTAGTCACCATTTTCGCTATTTTTGTTAGTTAGTTGATTTGATTTATTAGTTAGGGGAGAGCACAGCTTCTACGTCCCTATAAGGGGTGGCCTGGGCCTCCTCCCATTTTCTTGATTTTGGCCAGCATCTCCAGGTCCTCATTTCTGGGTAAAGTATTATTTTGTTCACTTTGTTTAATTTACTATTTGACCTGTTAACCGTTGTTAAATTAATAATAAACAAAATCATTTAACCTAGTCCACCTGTCCTTCTTATGTTGAGGCCTTCATTTTTGAGCCTTTGTTTTTCTGTGTTTGGTTGGAGACTTTAACAGCCACAAAGCTGCATCATACAGAAAGCAGAAAGTGAAACTTAAGATGCTCTGAACGTCCAGCCCGGCTTCTGTGCCTCACACTGTGAATTTACCACTCCTGAATGTACATAGAGGAAACATTGCACAGCCACCCTGCTTCTCGAGTGTTTGCGTTCTTCACAAACCTACATGTATTTGTTCGGTACACCTCCATATTCTATCACAGGCCCTGAACCGAAACGGTTGAGTACAGTCAGGGCCAAAAGTTCTGGGAATGACAAGTTTTGTTTTCACAAAATTTGCTGCCTAATTACAAATTTTTATTTTTTTATTTACATATATTTCTAAGGTACATTGACAACTAATTTAAAAGAAAAAAAGGTTTTAATTACTTTTATTGACAAATAAATCACATTCAAGCAAAGAATCCTTTTGTGTCATTCACAAAACTTTTGGCCACGATTGTACAAACGGTTACACCCCTTCTGCAGGATGTATATGGCCAAACGTATCACTGCATGACAAAGTTTTTGGACAGATGGAGAGATGGATAGACGACCAACTGATGACAATACCATGTGGCCTGTGTGGCTGAAGGTAAAAACTAAAACGTACACATGATGACATAGACATCTTCAAAACAAATAGAAAATGGATGATCACAGGGGCATTAGTCTATTCATTCACCTTATACTTACATCCAATTTAACAGAGAAAGTGTACAGAATAGAATAGAAGTGAATCTTTATCACAAGACCATGACAATAAAATAGGAGCTGCCACAGGCCCCATTTGTGCAAAAAAAGTCAGGTGCGAGTGGAATGAAAAATTTTAAATAAAAATTTGCATCTCAAAATATACAATTCAATACAAAATATACAGAGGAACAAATATACAAGAAAAACAATATTCATCGGCCAGTCAGAGCTAAAACTCCTGCTGAATCAGAGTGTTTCTGTCTGTGCATGAATGTGTGTGTATGTGTGGGGTGGGATGTTATCTGGGAGGTAGTGACTTATGGGTAATGAAATGTACGTCAATTAAAAGTGAGTGCATCTCTGGTTTTCTAGAAGCCACTGTTTTAGGTGAGTTTTAAAACTGTTGTATGTTTGATGTGTATTAAGGTCTTTCACATCTACACTTTTTTTTTCCCAAATAGATCAATCTTTTTTTTTTTCAGACAGTCCTTAACTCATCCACAGATGGCTGACAAAGAAAAAAAATAAAAAATAAAAAAAAAGACACCATGAATAACAGCTTCAGTGCGTCTTGGAATTGATTCTACAAGTCTGTGAACTCTCCTGAAGGGATGACCACCAATCATATTGGCCCAAAATTTCCCACAGGTGTTTAAATTGGGTTGAGATCTGGTGTCTGTAAAGGTCAGAGTATGATTCGCATCATTTATGAGCCCCATAGATGGGGGGGCTGGCATTGTGACTGAGACCCCCCCTCCTATTAGGTTTGTCCTTTAATTTCTCATACATTTGTAAATCAGAAGTCAGGTAAGAGGTAAAATTAAGAGCAGGCTCTACATTTCCAGGCCTCAATTCTGATGAAAACCTTTGGAACATGATGATGAAGAAGATACGAAGCAGAGAGACTTGTACTTTTGCACCAGGAGTAGCATAAATCTCCCAGTGGTGATGTGAAAGACTGGTACAAAGCATGCCAAGACACATGAAAGCCAGGATATAAAATCAGGGTTCTTTCAACTTGATATTGATTCGTGAACTCAAATTAAAACTTTACTGCGGTACTATTTTAAAATGAATGTGAATGTTTTTTCCTTTCCATTATTTGAGGCATGAAAACACTTTTTTTTTTTTGTTTTGTTATTTTGACCAGTTGTCATTTTCTGCAAAGAAATATGTCAGTACTTCCCAGATGGAGAAAAAAAAAGAAAAAAGCTTATTAGACTCACATAAATATTAACTCTTTCCCCCATAAAGACAGCATTTGATGACCCTCCCCCTTGTCCTCTTAATGATGATTTTTGACACCTCTTTTTTTTTTCACTAAAGATGTGATTTGACGACCATTAGAACAGATTCAGTTTTTTTTCAAATGTAACAGATGCTGTGATAGGTGGAAGTGAACACAACCCATATTAGGACAACCAATAGGATTAAAGAATTATTTTTCTTTACTTCTTTCTTCCTTTTTAATTTTTTTAAAATGTACTTTAGTTTTTTGTTCATTCATTCATTCATTTTCCATACCCGCTTTATCCTCATTAGGGTCACGGGGGTCGCATGGAGCCTATCCC
>JAPTGZ010000002.1:15087582-15101337 GCA_029814645.1 Fowleria isostigma | reverse complement strand
CCTGGTATATAAGTATTGTAAATGGAGTGCAGAAGGTCAAAATAAACAATAAAATGTAATGAAAACTTAAATAACACACAGTAAAAGAGAATATAGCAATGAGTGCATTAAAAGATGATAAATGGCTCCTGGAGTGACAGACGTAAATACATCAGAGTAATCAAAGAAGGACAGAAGACAACAGAACTCATGACAACCAGCATGACATATATATATATATATGTATGTATATGTGTGTATATGTTTTATTTTGCCTATTGATGACCAACAGTTTCTGATCCAGTAAGAGAAATAAATAATAAGAGGGACCCGAGTGACCAGGCAATTAATGACATTTCTAACCCAGTGAAGGTGGAGAAAACAAAGACGATAATAGGAGGAAAAACTGTGAAAGACTGATGGAAGACTAGGGGAAGACACTGTTGTCAATATGGCTGCACAATACATTGAAAAAATACTTCTATCGCGATAATGGAGTGTACAATATTTATATCGCGCGATAATTTCTTTTCTTTTTTTTTCATTAACTTTGTTTTCCACCCATGAGGTACCAGAGTTGTTTTCTCTACCACTGAAACGTGATAGTTTTTATGGTATAACTACTGAAGTAATGCTGCTACTGCTGGTTGAATACATTTATATGTTAGTAATGTTGAAAAGATGTGAATATTTTCAGAACACAACTTTGGCCAAGACCTGAACACTTTTATTTAAATATTTTATTTTCATATGCAGTATTTACCAAACTAGGAAAACAACAGAATATAGTTTAGTTAAAGCTCTTCCATGGCGGTACTATGGGACTTTAGTTATTATGAAATACATCCATGTCATCTACACATTGTTATATGTGAATAAAATGACCAAATATTTGACGGTTTGTGTCTGAAGGTCTATGGTAACAGCATCACCGGGTTCTACCACAGATTTATTATACTCGATTATAAATAACTGAGTCAGCATCCAAACAACTGGCTCATTTAAACATTATTAAGGAACATTTTCTTAGTAGATGAAATTAGTATTTCTTTCGGTGTGAATGAGAAATATCACAATTTTATCACTATCGCGATGCTGTACTCCCAAATTTTGCCAATATCATGCAGCCCTAGTTGCCAATCTGAACACACTAAAAACATTCCAGTACTTCCTTTTAAGCTACTAGGGTTGTATTTTAATAGTGAACTGCTGTATTTATTCATGTATTATATATATTGTGTACACATAATGTTTAAAACCAACATATCTATGTATATTTATGTATATTGTTTGTGTAAATTTCTCTATGTATTTAGTGTTTTACAGCTAATTCTTCATGTATATCTGTGTACATATAATTAAATGTATATAACAAGTACTGGAAATGGAGTGCACAAGCTCAAAATAAACAATAAAAAATAAAAAATAAAACTTTGCCGTTTGGCGTGGGAGATGATCCTTGTAAAGTAAACAAATCATATATTTTGACAAACTGAGACCAATGTATTTATGTTAATGCATGTATTTGCTGCTCCAGGAGTAATTAGTGAGTCCGTGTGTCTCATACCAGCGAAAAACAAACACATGGAGAAAAGCGTTGGTTACATCGGGACAAAGGTGGTGTCATTTCACAGCGGCGCTGCTCGTGTTCCTCTGGAGTGTGTATTACAGTGTGTGTGCATGTGTTGGTGTGTATGTATTTATCCAATAAGAGCCGACGACCTGAAGGAGGCATGTAGAGGAGCCGTGTGTAATAAGAATTTATTTCTTCCCAGGGATTTCTAGCTACTCCAGAGTCTCCTCATCTGCATTTTTGACAATACAGCCCGAGGACATGTATATTATTTCCTTCCTGCTTCGGTGACACTCAGTAAATTGCATACGCACATGAACATACACATCACTCTGATGGAATACGTCGCATGTGGTATACGCATTAAAGCAGTTTTCAGAAGGGTTTCATATCGTGTGTGTGTGTGTGTGTTGCTTCAACTTCAGTCACTGGAGAATTTTCATTTACAAAGCAATATTTATGTTTTACTTTGAGTTTGGTATTACTGCCAAAAAAAACATCTGATATTTTTTTATGCAGAGATGTGAAAAGAACCAATTTAAAGTAACAACAAAGGCCATTAACTTTGACACACACTGTGGAATAAATCACTGAAAGGCTGCGCTTTTGATAGATCAGTTCAACAAGGTGCAAAAAAAAATGGAACAAAGGCTCTGGGTGTGAGGGGGGGGACTTGGGTCATTTTTTGCCTGTCATAGAAACTAACAAAAACAGACAAAAAAAAAAAAAAAAACGCCCCCGCTAGGCCCGAGTAACATTAGAAATCAATACCGTTTTAAAAATCATTCTGAAATTACATTTGTAGCCCGATGACTGAGGGCGCCATGAAAGTAAAACACAGTCGCTGCTGATGGGCCGAGAGTTTTTCCATAAGTTCACAACAAACTGGATGACGGGAAGTCCGAGAGCGCCACCGAAAATACTACGACTGGTACAAGAATGTCAGGTCCTCATTTGGCCATCTTGATGACACGTGTTTGATTTAACGTACAACACCCTCTCAACAGCTTTCCACCGCTGAGTTTCCTTTTCAGCTGTACATCGCTAAATACTGTTATTATCACACTTAACACTACAAGCACTGAGAGAGTCCAGACAAGCGACGGCAAGAACCCCTTTTTCGTTTTCTGCTGTAATGTGACTAAACTGTATATTACACAATGACCCGTGGTTTCTTACTTTCAGACAAAAACAGCAATAAACACTTAATTCAGTTTATTTTTTTTTTGGATCTGCTCATGTCACAGCCTTCGTGTCAGTTAAGTAGTTTTTGTCTAATTGAGGAGCTCTATTCCAAATCTTCAGGTTCACTTTCACCCCCCCCCCCAACCCCCAAGCCAATCATTAAAACTCATTTCAATGTAGAAACAACAGCAGATTCATCTATTTACTGATGAAATGTAATATTTATTTCGTTTCTAATGTCAATAACGATCCAGTATTGATGTGTTTCATGGGTGTGGTATCAAGTAATCAGATTACAGCTCAAAACTGTACTTTGGTATTAGTAAATGAATCTGAATCAATCTCATGGTTTGACTCAGGAAAACAGAACAGACATGAATTGTTTATGCTCAGATTAGAAAAGAAAAGTTTCTGCTGGTACATGTTCAGAAAAAGTAAAGACATTTAATTCAGAAGGTTATAATATGATGGACTCTGAGGGTGAGTAGTTTTGTTTTCTCAAACAGCCTTTGGTTTTATATTTGACGACATCAATATTTGAGTTGCGATTTATAAGAATGTTTTAAACTACTACTGTGTAAATGCAATGCTGCTGTTAAAAAGCAAGTTTTTTCTTTAGAGTATTTAAAAACTAATTATTATTTCACTTTTATTTGTGAGTAGTACTTTGGATAAAAAAAAAACAAAACTACTGTTATTAAAAATACCTTATTTTAATTTTAAGTATTTGCAAACCAAATGTTACTGTACTTTTAAGTTAATAATGAAGTTACTTTAAACTAAAAATGCAAAGTATGCACTTTTGCATCAGTTATTAAATGCTGAATATAACATTGCAATTAATCGCATGGATTTTCTGAAGTTAATCACGATTAAGAATTTCAATTTCTGCCCGGCACTATTAACAATTCACTTAAATCATTTAGTAACACATTTAAATTAATAGGCATTCAGTCCTAAACCTGTAAAAAATAACGATAGTACGAAATTCTGATTGGTCCAGAGGATACATCGCATTTCAGCTAAAAAGAGGTTCGGTACTTATTGCGTTTTGGAAAAAAAATACATCTTGTGGCACAGTTTTAACAATAACTTATAGTGATTTGGTATGAAATGATGATGGAGTAGAGAATAGGTTCAGCACACAGAAAAATGGAAAGATAAACTAAATTTTGTTAAACTTGGTATTTATAGTGTTTTGGAAAAATACTCTTCAATTTTACTCGTATATACACAGATAACTGTGAGTGACCGTGGACTGTCCTTGTGCGGCAGATAGCTATCCTTAAATACGTTCGGTTCATAACACAGAATTTATATACAGATATTTTGCGACAGCACTCATGAAAAAACGAAGTCAATTATGCCGTGCCACTGCAGGGCAAGGTCAGTTTCTCATAGTTTGGTTGTAATACTGTTGAAGTCGACATCATGTACCTAATAAGACCTGTGTGTTACTGGTGAATTAAAAAACCCCTAGGCGAATAGGTTGGGTAATTCCGCTTATAAATGGACTTAAGACCAACTTTAATATTCATAATGCATTTATTAGCTACAATAATTAGGAAATGATGTATAATTTTTCCCATTGCAGGACATTAAGTATACTAAATAAAAGTACTTTGGAGGAGGAAAAAGTACTGTGGCATCTTCCCCACCTCGGGCTCTGTGTGCTCTGGCTCCACCCCCCACAGCCATTTTAATTAAAAGTAAGCAATGTAAACCTAAACTGATAGGAATTTATAGAAATTATAATACATATTGAATTATTTAACCCATTTTTGCTGTTATTGTGACTGCCTCCACCACTGTCACAGTAATACTAAGAAACTCCACTATTAGTATTCTTACTATATATATATAAGAATAGTTGTATTATGCTTTTAGGGTGTTCTACTTATTTAGCAACTTATTTATTGCCACGGCAGCACATGCCACTACTGCACTATTGCACTTTATGGCTGTCCCACACTTGACAGCTATGACAGTTATGCAAGTTATGTATCTACTGTCCTGTTTTGGTTTGGGTTTTTTGCTTTTGCTGCGACCCAGGTCTGCGAACTGAACTGACCAGCATGGGTAAATAAAGTGACTCTTGAATCTTTATTAAAATAATTATTACCTTTATTAAAAGGTGTTGCTGTTGCTTGTCATTATTATGCAAGACACAAGAGACTATCATTCATCAGACTGACTTATGACAAAAATGCGGTCCAGAGAGTTGGAAATAGACCAAAACATGTTATTTCCAAAATGTACAGCCTGCTCTCGAAAGATGTGCTACTATCTGGATTGACATTCTGATGTACCAATTTCGTTAAAGTTGCGAAAAAACGGCCAAGTTTGTCCCCCCAAAATGAATTGGGCTATTTATAAGTGGATACTATTCCCATGTGATTGATCCTAAAATTATTCTAAAATACGACAAATGTACGGCCTGGCCCAAAGATTATAAATGTGACACGTCGTGATAATATCCAATACGGTTTTCGCACTGGAACGCCATACCGAACCCCATTCACGTACAATGGGAACAGAATGGTGACAGATGATTGGCTGAAATCAACCCCACTTTTTGAGTGGAGAGGGTTATGTTTTTTTATTTTATTAATATTTTTTTATTGAAAAAGCACATCCATTTTACGATAGAATGTAAGGATTTACAAAACTTTTGCTTTTTCATTTTTGGCACTTTAACAACATCAAAGAAAATCAACCTAAATGGGGGCGGGGTAGTCACTCGTTTCCTAAATTTGAGAGGTCTGGGTTTTATATTCGAAAATCAACAAAAAACTCATCATAATCCAGACTCAAACCAAGACTATTTGTTGCTTTTACACCTAGCCACAAGTCCACCAATCTGGCAAGAAGCAAGCACATGGGTTACATTTCCTTCAGGATATGTATTTTTTGTTGTTCGTTGCTGTTATTGTATCAAAAAAAAACAAACCAAAAACCCCACTGTGTTTATTTCTAAGCTAATATCCAGTGAATAAGAGAAAACAGGAGTGAAACTAGTTCACCCAGGAGGCGGCACAAAGGTCCACTTGAAAAAAACAACAACAAAAGAAACACGGGGACGAGTCCACCCACATACGGTCACACATCTGTCTGATTGTGTTCAGTCCGTCTGTCCGTCTATGAGCTTTATTCTCTGTCATGTTCACAAACTACAGAACATCCTCCCCTGCGTGAAACTAACTTTCCCCCCTTCCCGGTCATGTCTTTTTGATTGTTAAACAATGCATATCCCGGAGGTTCTTACAAAATAATTAGATTTTAAGCTGCACATCAATCAGGAGGTGCAGAGAGAATAAAAAAAAAAAAAAAAAAAAATGAAAAGAAAAAAAAAACCTGACATTTGATTGTGTTAAGCTCCTGGCTATTAATGCGTCGCTCCTCTCTCCTCCCTGGCTGTGCTGCTCTCTGATTTCCAGGGTAAACGTCCCTTCTAGCGTTCAGCGGTGGGTGGGGGTTGCAGGCAGACATAAGCAGTCGCTGTGAGGCATGCTGGATAATATTCTGTAATGAGGCGAGCTAGCCATGCCACCTGGAAGACAACCAGTGGCGGAAATCTGCCTCTCTCCATCTCTGCCAAGAGTCGCCCTCTTTGCAATTTCATATGAACGTCTCCTTCCTTCCCCAGCAATGTCGCATTTTAAAAGCTAACGCACAATGGTATCAGTGCTTCTGCATCTTGATAACAGTTGTAGTGTTGTATTTTGCTACATTGTATACATCTGATTCCTCTGAGGAGTGAGGTAGCTCCATGTTCTCTGTTGTGTCTGGATGTCGAATAAATGTTTTTTTTTTTATTTGATTTGATTCATTTATTTTGAATAAAACATTCAAAACAAAAGATTTGTTCAACGACAGAAAACATTTGAAAAAGAGCAGGATGAAGTTTAACTTGTATACTCCCACCCCTTGCCCCATCCTTCTACGTACCCTAAACTTCCATGTCAGATCCTATACGTACCTCAAAAAAACCTACACGACAGACTAAATTCTGACTAAGCACAAAACACAAAAATGCTGTACATGGTAGCAAACAATGTCAATGAATAAGCACACCAAGAGAAAACAAGAAAACACACACACATCAGGAGAAAAAAGAGGGAAAAAAAACACCACATGACCTTCATAGTCCTATTGTTTTAAATGGGTGATATTTTGCTAAACCTACTTTTCTTAGCCTTTGGTTCATTTATTTGTGCATTTGTTGACCCTAATAGTTCATTAAATTTGAGCTTGAACCCTCCAGGTGCTGTAGTTCTATCTTTATATTCATTTTGGTTGAAATCGAGTGGATTTCTCAGTAGTTATGTCGCTACATTTGCACATACAAACTGATGACGAACATGCTCCGAGTATGACAGCAGCAGCAGTGGCTGTAATAATAATAATAATAATAATGGATGAGATTTATATAGCGCATTCTCTATTAAGGCATACTCAAAGCGTGTAAAATGGATCCATTATTCATTCACTCACACATTCATAGTTATTTACTGTAGTCCATATGGCTGATTCCCAGTTCGCTTTTACACATCTAAAGCATATTTCTACACAGAACCAGCCCATGATAATTTGGCACCTGGGACACACACAGGAGAGTGATACTCGTAATATAGTTGAACCACAACAGAAAGTCATCAAACTTACGACCAATCTGACTCACGGTTTCAAAGACATGTAGTAACTACCCTATTTTAACTGTTTACTCTATTTTGTACTTTAAAGCATTTTGTGACCTCTGTTTATGAAAGATTCTCGATAAATAAACCTCACATATTACTTACATACCTTGCCCCAAAGCAAAATATAACTCCTTTAAAACCATTTCTTTATATTCTGCTTTAAATTGCTGTATGCTGTTGGAGCGTTGCTTTAGTTGAACCCCCCAAACTGTTCCACAGCTGGACCCTACACACAGACACACTAAAGCTAAAAGAGAAATGAAATCCAGGTCAGTTTTTCATTTGTGTTTTTTGACTTGATTGGATGTGGTTTCAACACCTTCAGTGGATGTTCCCCTGGCTTTTTCTGTGAAATTTTTGAAACCTATTTTTTTTTTTTAATTTAGTATATTCTAGCTAGTTGAGGTGCTTCGGGCATCCAGTGAGGCCACCTTGTCCTTCTTCAATGGGACATTTCCTCAGCAGGATATAAAAAAACTGCTCAGAAAAGTTACTCTTCCCTCTTTTTCCCCCATTACATCTAAATAGAAATCTGTTTGCTTGTGTTGCCTTCCAAAATCCCTCTTCTTTATCTGACACTTCAATGCCCAAATCTCCATAACAAATCTAGCTTTTAACAATACCGTGCCGACAATCTCATAAATCTGCCACGGATAGGAATAACTGTCAGAAAGTCCCATTTTCAGGAGCCCTATAACTAATGCTCTATTTTTTCAGTCTTACAGTATATCCGGACCAACAGAATCTTTGCCTCTCCGCTCTGTCCGCCTACATGGAGCCAAAAAACTTCTGGCATCTCACCAGTGCAGCTCCTGAGCAGTCAGCAGAAAGGGACGCGGCATTCAGCCCTGGGATTGGAAAGCGCTCACAGCGAAAGAAGCGGGCAAGAGTCGTCTAATGCATTTCCTGATGTTAATCCAGGTGAGCTAATATGTGAGAATGAGAAGACCCAGATTCATATCTGCCGGGCCTTGTAAACATTAAATTCATAAGCAGAGCCGTGTTTAGGTGATAAGTTATGAGGTATGGTGCTGCATTTTAATATATTCCTCTACGGTTTTGGATTTCCGTGTGTGTTTGTAGATGTGTACGGTGGTTGTGGGGGTTTGTGGCAGCTGAGGATAAGGGGACGAGGATGAGTGGGATGAATCAGACAAAGGAGTGGTTGTTTACTCAGGGAATAGTTTTCGGTCCCTGGAGTGTGCTCATCTATTCTCCAGGGTGTTAAAATGCATTTGAATGCAAAAGTACAAGTCAGTGCGACTCTATTAATTCCAATAAACCTCCAAATAAATATGTAAGAAAAGATAAATTCTTCCCTTTGTGCTAGTGTGGTGATTATGTGAGTGAGTGTGTTTGGGTGTCCTTGTGGCGTCTTTTGCTACGGCTGCACATCTTTGTTTGGTAAATACCCACGACCCGAGACGAGGCTCAACTAAGACAAACCAATCTGGTAAATTACACCCATTAGTCTAGTGAAAACACGCATCTATTATTAGGGTGCTATAAACAGAGAAACATTGAGTCGCGTCAAAGTTGATCAGATTTGTGTGAAATTCGGTGAGCATAATGTGGGGTCAACTGTAAAGTTTAGCAATGATTGGTCAACGTGGGTGTGATCTATTACAACAAATCCTAGTATCCACACATTAAGCCTTTTGCACTTCTGGGGCATTTTTCCCATTACAGCGAATACCTAGAATACTGTTCAGTTCTATGGGTGGCTGCAACTAAAACGGACAAGATAGGGCAGCTCGTCTTGTTCTGAGATGTCTCTGTACGACCAATGTCACTGATATGCACCGCATTTTATTATGGCCTTTAATTAATGTTAAAATGCAGTATACCTTATTAATATTTATACAGAAAATTATTTTAACCGGTCAACAAAACTTATTTTACGAAAAGCTGAGTTACTCTTATCAAAATCACTCATACAATACTTGACTTACCTGTAACTCTAATTTAGTTTTCAATTGTGCCAATACAATTTTTTTTTTTTTTTTTACAAAGTCTGTATTTTTTTGATCCGCTCAACTTTGGAATGAATTCCCTAAAAAGTCGACGGACTTATCAACTTTATGCACTTTTTAAAAAGTTATGAATTCCCATTTTAACTTAACATAAAGTATTGCAGATGTACAGTCAAATGAACAGTATGACCTTTTTTATATTTGTTATGTACATGTTCTGCATGAAATTCAATCTGTAATTGCATGTTTTTTTACATTGTATATGTTGTGTATTTCAATTTTACTCTTTTTATTTTGGACCCCAGGAAGACTAGCAGCCACCACGGTTGGAGCTAATGGGGATCCTATTGAACAAATCAACAAATAAATAAAATAAACCAAGACTGAGACGCTGGAATACTAACTACAACTGAAAACCTTTATGAATGGGGGCCAAGCATCTCTGAGCAAACCCCTAGCTCATCGTCCTTCAGGGCCAACTTCAGTGGGCTCCATTAGGCCTGGGGGGGGGGCGAGTGGCACGGGGAGGCTTGGCCCCCCCATTCATAACTGCTTGCAGTTCTAGTTATTATTATTACTCAAAATGCCTATTCCTGATGTCTGCAGCCCTGTTGTGCAGTTACAGGTGAGGCGAAAGAACATTAACTTTCAAGGTCACACGGAAATAAAAACATTACTGCAATTTCTAGCAGACCTTATCAAAAAATGAGGTGTTATATTTTTCTTTATGCAAGATAAACCTGAGGTGCCTCCAGATATTTACAGATAAAGTAAGCTTTAAAACAATGCAAAGTTTTCTGCAGACCCACTTTTTAAAATGTGACAAAACAACCTGATAGGCCTCATCTATAAAACACAAGGACAATTTGTGCATAAATGAATGTACCCAACTACTTTCTACAAATTTAAATAACCTTGAATAGTTAAATCTTCATTTTTGAGACAAATACAGGTAAGTTTGATAAATCACAGCTTTGTTTTACGCATTTAGGCTTATAGTTAATAAGCTCTAGCTTTTTTTCTGAATTAATGCTCGTCTTTCATATTACACTCAATAAAAACATTCACCTCTGTCAAACAAATACCTCTGGTTGAAGGTTTTTTATTTATTTGGCAACCCACGTAAAACGTCTTGTAACCCATGTTCGTGAGTGGATGCTATAGAACGCAGAAGATGCTTCCTTTTAAGGGATTAGTGCCAAAACCTTTGGAAACATGCAATCAAACTGCTTGAGAATATAAATAATATACTGCTACATGTAGCATAACAGTGTTCATATCCATTCTGTCGAGTGTCTTGGATTATAAAAACCTTCTTGGGAGGTCAGTATTTTGAGGTAACTATAGAGGAGAATTCTATAGCTCTGCATCTGGTTTTACTTATAGTCTGGACGTACTAGAGAGAAAGCTGATGAAGGTTGGGGAAATACATGGAGAATGCTTCTGGAATAGGAAATACTCTCTCCGTCCGTCAGATGTCAAAGATGTTGAAACCAGATGTTGATTCCTTCTGTTACTTTTTCCATCCCTGCCTTGTTCTCACAATTCACACTGTATCTGTGATTTTACTTACCGGGTTTAGGTCACGCTAATAATCACACAATGAATTATACCTGTCAAATTCATGACAAGTCATATGAAAAAATGCCATTTTGATTGGCTTTGTGGTTTCTGAACAGCCATCAGCAGAAGTGATTCATGGACTGCCGTCACATCGTATATTAATAACTCCTGCTACCTGAAAACATAGAATATTCTATTTCTAAAGCATGGAGCATTCAGCAGAATCAAGAAACACCCTTTATTTAAGTATTTGAACTATTCCAGTACTACAGAAATCTATTTATAGTGCATCTAATAAACCATGATAGTTTCACAGGGTTCCTACTGGTTTCTGAAAGTTAAATTTAAGACTTTTAAGACCTTTTTAAGACTACTTGGAACAGAATTGAATGCCTACTTCATTACTGGCAAAAATTCATGACTAAGAATTTAGAAAAGTGTATTTATTTACTCCAACACCTTGATTCCTTCCAGTCCTCGTCATTTCTCACCA
Organism: Fowleria isostigma; assembly: GCA_029814645.1. NCBI lineage: Eukaryota > Metazoa > Chordata > Actinopteri > Kurtiformes > Apogonidae > Fowleria > Fowleria isostigma. The sequence goes on along the minus strand of JAPTGZ010000002.1, from coordinate 15,089,871 downwards.
AAAGCTGCAAAGTTAGCAATAATTGGTTCCTAATTTTAATTTCAGTGCCTTCAATTGTCAGGTTGGAACTGGTGGAGCTGAATAAACTAACGTTACTTTTTTTGCAGTTTGGACATTTAATGGTCATATTTACACACAATACAGGGAACAAGTTTATGGCAACATAACTTAAGACCTACCATATGTAATTCAATACCTTAAAAGACTTTTTTTTGGTATTAAATACAGTTTTGTAAATTCAAGACTTTTTAAGACCCCGCGAGAACCCCAGGTTTATTTTAGAATTCTCATTTTTGGGGTTTACATATTTTAAGTTGTAAAGCATAAATATATGCCAATATCCAAGTTTGTTACCCTGCCAAATTTATAAGATTTGGAATATACTACTCTTCATCTTCTTATCCGAGCCCAGGTCACGGGGGCAGCAGTCTCAGCAAAGAAGCCCAGACTTTCCTCTCCCCAGCCACTTCCATCAGTTCTTCTTGGGGAATCCCGAGGTGTTCCCAAGCCAGCCCACAGTCCCTCCAGCATGTCCTGGGTTGGCCCCGAGGTCTAGTCCTGGATGGACATGCCCAAAAAACCTCCCCAGGGAGGGGTCCAGGAGGCATCCTCACTAGATATCTGAACCACCCCAGCTGGCTAGAATATACTAAATCAATATAAATAAGTTTCAAAATGTTCACAGTAAAAGTGAGGGGAACGTCCACTGAAGGTGTTGAAACCACACCCAATCAAAGTCAAAAAACACTAAAAATTTAACAACTGACACCCCATCTGACCTGGATTTAATTTATTCAACCTGTATATGTTTGAGTCTCCAGACAAAATAAAAAACATGGAACATCCTGAGAATTAAGGCCTTTTCACATAGCATACTCGAGTCCTTATCCGAGTACGCTACGTACTCGGGTCCGCTTCATTTTGTCCATGTGAATGCAAACGTACTGTACTAGCATACTGTACTGGAGTACAGATGAAAAGGATGGACTTGAATACGGGCCACCCGTACTCCAGTACAGTACGCAACTGTGCCGGGGCCCAGATCACAGACACTGGACCAGATGCTACGCCTGTTTACGACTCCAATTATGGAAGTGACTTAATCAACATTAGACCCTAGACGGCACCAAAACATTCATTGTTTGAATCTGCCATACAACAAAAGGACAACACCATTGTTGAAGGTAAATATATCATAGAAAACGACGAATGTTCTTCACGTTACCTTAAACAGGATAACAAATAGAACAGTATTGTTTGTTTTGTCACCATTGTAGGCAAATGAATAGAGCAGTCGCTCGGTTGATGATGTAAGGATTTGTCTTCTTCTGACTTCCGCATTTGCACTGCGACAGAATTCCATCCACATCGCCACCTACTGTTTCGGCCCCATAACACCCATTCATACTCAAATCTGGGCTGGAGTATGTACATGTGAATGCATACAGCTGGAGAGATGTGAAGCGTACCCAAGTGGAGTACAGATCCGAGGACGCTGTGTGAAAACGCCCTTAACCTCACTCCTCAGAGACTGTGAGGAATCAGGTGTATACAACTTAGAAAAATACATCACTATAACTGTGATCAAGATGGAGAAGCACTGATACTATTGTACTTTAGTTTTTGAAATGCAATATTACTAGGGAAAGAGTCAAGGTAAATATGGCACCAATGCATCATCGAGATACAATTTCAGCCAAAAAGGATAGTGGGAACATAAGCGAAAGTTAGTGTAAATAAGTCCTGCAACAACGAATCGATTAAATCAATCCAAATTGAGTCTTAAAAGAGTTGGCAACACATTTGTTAGTCGATTCGTTGGGTCTTGAGCACATTAAGGTATGCTCATACACTGTGGACTGTAACAGAGGAAAACACAGAGCCGCATGGCTGAGGCTTCGGATGCTGGTGTCCCGTCAGCCCTGTTTGGCCCAAACATAGTGCGCCATTTATGTAACAAAACTTGATTATGGAGAAAAAAATGACCAAAATCCCAAAGCGCAGTACCTTGTGGTTACACAGGGCTGTTGTGGCCACCGAGAACATAATGTAAATCTAGTTTGAGATAGTCTAACGTGGCTTGGTTATTACTACAGCCTGCTAGCTAATTAGACACTACTGTCCAGAGGTTGCGCTAGACTTTTTTGTTGTCTGTCATTTTGACTGACATGGTCATAAAAATTCCGTCATAATTTATTTTTACCCGTCAATGTAATTTTAAAATGGTAATAATGACATATTCAAAAGCATTTAATTTCCATTCGTTTTTAATTAATATTCAGTCTTGAA
>JAPTGZ010000002.1:15045811-15061016 GCA_029814645.1 Fowleria isostigma | reverse complement strand
CACGGGGAGAACATGCAAACTCCACACAGAAAGGTCCCACCCATCGACTGGTGTTGGAATCGAACCCAGGACCTTCTCGCTGTGAGGCATGAGTGCTAACCACTGCACCACCGTGCCGCCCTGAATATTTTTTTTTTGTTCTTATTAAAAATAACAGATTTTTTTCTTGAACAATACAAATAAACTCAACCAGACTGCTCCCTGAGACAACATATATACAAATAAAAATAGGAAATGCACAATTATCTGGCAAATATGACAATACAGTTCCTTTTTCTTTTTTAGAATAAACAAATTTTGGTAACAAAGATGAATTTTAACAATATCAGTGGTTCAATGAGCCTGTTTACATGTCACATCTCAGAACATTAAAGTGCAAACTGTACAAACTGTGCAAAAAAAGACAAACATCGTACATGTGTCTTTTCCAGACCAATCCTTGTCCATTCTCCGAACCTAAAGTCTTTGTCTAGTCTAGTGACAGATCACCATGGCGACAGATTGGTTTATTGTACATCCTTAAAATGAGCCCAGGGTGCTCCAACACTAAAACAGTACTTCCACCTGCTACATGTTCTAACCTGAAAAAAAAAAAAAAAACACCCAGGAGAGATCTCACAACCTCTCTGTCCTGCCCCACAGTTTAAGAAACACTGGGCTACAAGAAGGATGATATTGAAACACATCTTCTGTGTCGACAGTGCCTTGCATCTGTTACCACAACGAGAGGAAACACAACTAATTTGTTTACGTCGGCACTAAAAAGCTATTTTATCCTCCTGAGTATTTCTTAATACAGCAATATATGTATCGCAGGGTTAAAAAAAAATCACAATGTCAGTTTTTTTCCAATATCGTGCAGCCCTACTTCAAAGTTTAACAGCCAATGTGCGCCACAGTGGTTCCTCCTTCCACTAATTACATACAGTCTAGAATCGTATTATACTAAACTGTGTTCATTATAGAAGTTGGGAAGTGCCTAACACATTTGCCAGATAGTTTGCAATGCTCAAGTGTGATGTCGGCTAATGTGGAGCGCTTAGTGATTTTTCTCTTGGTATTACACAAGTACACGGGGTTTTTATGCAAAAGAGACCATGTGAAAAATCTCTCTGTCTCTACAGGGGCAGGGAGGTTATACTCATTCCAATTATAGTGTCACATTCAAAGTTGTGGTCATCCGGCATGCAAAAACAACACGGAGTGAAAGCTGGAGAACCGCTGTAGAGCAAAGGAAACATGATCAGCCTGTCATTGGGAGACCGTTCATTTGCTCTAGAACTGAGCACTCGGGGAAAACTCAGCCGAGTGAAAAAGGTCGGTTGTGTGTGTGTGTGTGCATGTCTCTGTTTGGGGCCCGGAGGCTTAAAAGCTAAACAGTTTTGGTTCAGATCATCAGGGCCGACAGGGATCAATGTGACACATACCCACGAGTGCAGTCACAGATCACCTACTCCTAAATGGTGCCACCGGTCAGGGGAGGCATGTCAGGATTGAGTTTTCGTACGGTCGTTTCTTTTCCACCTCAGTTTCCCCGACTTAAAACCCGACAAAAAAAAAAGTGCATAATTTCATGACTAATGGCGACTCAAATGTCGAAAATTAAACTGCCCCCTTAAATCCAGTCAAGTGTCTCTAAATCCATATATATTACATACATAGTAGCTCGAGGCAGTTCAGCTTTCATATGACCGCTTCATTTTATTCTAACTTTTTGCATGTCTAATTACGATGGGAACGGAATGGAGTCCCTCTTGGAAAGAAAGTGGGGAAAAGCTCCTCCGGCATTTTCATGAACTCAATAATTCCACGACTGCGAGTGAAAATTACATGTTCTAATAAAAACGATAAATTTGGTGGGATGGAGATCTATAGAGGCTTCAACTTTCAATGCGGATCACGGAATGCCATGCGAGAGAATTTCGATAAACATGGATCTTAATTAAATTAGACAGCTAGGTTTATGCACATGTTCTATTAATTGAGCTCTCATATCTCTTTTGCATTACATGTGTGACTTCTCAGATGACTTTCACATTTCCTGCACCGTCTGTCAGCTCGACACACAAACGAGACTATTCTCAGACATTTAAAGCACCGACTAACAGGCATGATGGAAATATTTTTAGAGGCAAAACAAGTACAGCTGATGTACTTTCATGAATAACTCAAGTTTAGATCATTAGGCGAAAAAAAAAACCTATTAAATCTTTGCATGAAGTGATATCAAATGAAAGAACAAAATACCCAACCCCTCTCTGAACAGGGGTGGACCTTTATCCTTCCATCCTTGTCCCTTTGTTCTGTTCTGAATCATATTTTACATTATTCAACTCACATGACCTTGTGGCCAATTCAACTTGAGTGAGAGCTCATTACTTTTTTTTTTTTTTTTGACATTTCTATTATCTCTGTTATTTTCTCCCCATTGAAAAGAATACCTTGATACAGTGCAGAGAACGTAAAAACAAATAATTAGTTGCAACAAAAGATCAGTAAATGTTAATGTTTTACTGCTGGCGAGAGAAAATACAGCAAGTTATTCATAGACGACTTTAAAGTCGACGTGACGGTCTACATCACCGCAGTTGCGCACATTATCTGGTGGCAGAAAAACACTGAATATCAACAGAGGTACGCTGAAAGATCACAGAGAAAAGACAGAAAGGAAGAGGTAAAAATCATTGTGCTGAAGGTTGCCAGAAAAGCAATGCTAAAAAAAGCAACATCCAGTTTTACCAAATACCCTTTGAGTCAAACCGTAGATGATTATGGTTGAAGCCATTAAACGGACGGACTGGACTGATGAAATCATGCAGAATTCTCAGTTCTGCCGTGCCTATTTTATATTAGTATGTGCATTAAACAACACTTATCCAGCCATGCAGGTGCAGTTGGCTGTCAGTATAGAGTTGGTCAACTTGTTGATGATCATCCAAATCTTGTAAAACTGTGTTTTATGTCTTTTTCACTTATTAGGCAGCATGTCGGTCCTCAACACAAGAAAACCATCAAACAAATCTGGGTATTCTGGGTAGGGCAGCTGTGGCACAGGTGGTAGAGCGAGTCGTCCAATGATCGAAGGGTCGGCGGTTCAAAACCCGCCTCCAACTGTCCACATGTCAATGTATTCTTGGGCAAGACACTAAACCCTAAATTGCTCCCAGTGAGGTCTGAGAGTGCCTGGCATAGTGTCAGCCCACTGGTGTATGAGAGGGTGAATGTGAAGCTACTATTGTAAAGCGCTTTGAGTACCATTAATATGTAGAAAAACACTATATAAGTACGGACCATTTACCTTTCAATATCCTGGACATGACCACAAAGTTGGGATATATTACAACTTGTTATGTGTTCTTTGCCTTCTTAAACTGAAGGGTGAAACAAACAGGATGTTCACTAATAAAAAGCGATACAAGCTGCGTATGTGATTTTTCTCTTGTGAGTTGTGCGAGTTACCACGATATTCCTACCCTTAACATGCCCATGCGTAACAGAGGCATGAAGGGATTTGTATGCCTTGAGCTCTTCTTTTGTGTCAACGCTGGGTTTTTCAACAAGTTATAAACACATGTCTGTCCACTGTAGCTTCGGCTACTCCACTGGCTCCGTGACCCACTGAGCTGACAGTGAGTATGGATCAGGAAACCTCACCCCGCTACTAATGGTCAACTTATCTTTGGAAGACACCTTGTCTCTTGTTGACAGACCATTAAAATAATCGGAGAAGGCCTGTATATCTTCCATTACTCTGTCTCCTGATTTTTACATTCCTGACACTGGCTTCCATGCACCATTGACACCACAACTGTCACTATCTGCCACCAGTCAGGCCCCGCCCATAGAATACATCCTCCCAGTTTACCAACATCGAAATGGTCTATTCATTTCCATTTTCTGAGCTGTTTAGAGTGACCTAGAGCCTATTCCAACTACCAAAAGGTGGGGTGTGTTCTGGATTTGTTGCCAGTTCATCTTACGGCAAAAACAGCGTCTGTCTATGTTGAAATCCAGTCACTTTCATCATATTCCATTTTATGATTTCACGGTTGGCTATCTAACCTATGTACACTGATACAACTTTCATTCACGCCAATGCTTTCCCAGCTCAATCCTACATGAGAGGCTATATCTGAAAATGCTCTCTAATGATCAAAACATGATGCCAAACTGACAGAAAGCAAAGACAGATGATCAATAAAAAAACCTCTGAAAGCTTTCTTGCCAACTGTGAATGGATCAGATGGTGCCTTGGACAAGGAAAAACAAATGGAAAGCCTCCAGATGTGGGGGGAAAAACAATGCATGGGATCCAAACTGTACTGTAGTGTTAGTACGGAGCCAGTTAAATTAGGTGGGAAACTGAGCAGCTGTGCAATATAATTGATCCCACATGTGATGACAAGCACACAACCCGTTACAGACTGTTCGGGGAGAGGTTAATGCTCTCAAAAAACAACTCCAAGCAAGGCGATGCGATGGGGATCCTTCCGTTTAGTGTAGGTCTACGTCTACGGGTGTGTTTTTACCTTCCGTCAGGATAAAGAGGATGGCAGCTGAGGGTTTTTTTTTAACATTCATTAGGCAAATCAGCACCATTAAGAGGTCAACACCACATGGAATTTATCTGAAAACTGCTGTAATCAGTACAATCTTCTAAGTGAGCTGAGCTTCACCGCGACCTGCCGAGGCTTCCATCTTACAGTACGATTTCTGTTCTTTTCTTGACTTTGACATTCACCGCCTTCTGATTTACTTCTTATGAGTAGGTTGTGCATATTGTTGCTCAAACAGAAGATGACAGTAAGTACAAATGAATCATTGTCACGGCTTGATAATTGTGCTTAGTACCTATTTAGAGGCAATTTTCCTCCTCTCTGACCTTGTCCGTCTTAATTTTCCTTAATACATTGACAACAGTAAGCTATGGACTTTGTGTTTGTCCTTGTGAAACAGCAGGACCAAGGCGACCGCACGGCTTTTAGAGTTCAGGAGATGTTAAAGAAAAGCGAGTGCTGAACACAAACCCATGGCCTTCCCCCAGAACAGACAGAAATCTTTATCCAAATCTGGTCCTCGAGGGCCGGTATCCTGCATGTTTTAGATCAGGGGTGCCAAATCTGGCCCACCAAAGGTTTCAATCTAGCCCGTGGGATGAAAGTCCAAAAATGACACTGAAGACATTATCAGTCAAGGTTGTCCAAATTATTTTAGTTCAAGTTCTACATACAGATCAATGTATGTAAAGTAATAACATCCTATAAATAATGACAACTTCAAATTTTCTTCTTAAAAAATTGTGAAAAAAGCAATATTTACACTTAGAAACTATGCTTTCACAATAAAATTCCATTAATAAATACAAACAAATATGAACCTGAAATGTGCAATTTTTTTTTTACAATATTATGCCTGTTATTAAATGTCTGTGTAACATTGTGTGTGAAGGTAAATGTATAAGTAATAAGTTGAGGCATAATATTGTTAAAATGTCAGATTATTCATATCTTTTATGTAAAATGTAAATATTTTTATAATTGAATGAAGTTTGTTTTTGTACTAAAAACATGGAGAAAAACTTAAGAGCTGTCATTATTTATAGGTTACAACTGGTCTGGCCCACTTGAATTCAAAATGAACTAAATGTGGCCCCTGAACCAAACTGAATTTGACACCTGTTTTGGATATTTCCCTTTTCCAGTACACCTGGTTCAATTAATACATAAAGACCCAGTGCTACTTTTATAGCAGTTTCCAAATGAGCTTTTTGCTCTACCTAACCTTTATTGAGTGATTTAATATTATCTTTTTTATTTTCCATTTTCTTAGGGTGAATAATTTCCAGGGATCATGTAGATTTGTATAAAAGCTCAGATTAAAGTTGAGGCTTATTTTAACAGAAACAGTGAAAACTGATTAAAAAGTGACTTTTTCAACAAATTATATCATTAATAATGTAAAAATAACCATCTCCATCCACTGTCATAGATCCAACTCCTTGGGTTTTACTGGTGAATCAATGTTGTAGAAGATGACGGTGTTTCCATGAGCCTCTACAGAGCCTCTGAACATCCAAATGGGTCAAATCTGATGACCATGAAAAGATGGCAAACTATTTGACACCAATTATTGACATGTATTGATAGGTTTAGTGGATCAACAGGTGTTAAACAGTTTAGATCATAGATGGTCTTGTCACCAGTGGCTCTTTGGATCTTTATGGGTTAATGATCAGCTCATCATCCAGCTCTGCAGAAGCCTCCCAAGTGTGCTGGATGAGGGAACTATCTAAAATATACAGGATACTGGCTCTCGAGAAGCGGGTTTGGACACCCCTGCTCTAGAGTGACCAATTGTGAAGTTCTGAGGGCCTGATTAATTTCCTCTTCACTTCTGTTGGGCCTAAATGTACAACCTGCACTATTCCCCTAGGATATGGAGTGGGTTGTCCAATGACCAAAGGGTCGGGAGTTCAAATCCTGCCTCTGACTGTCCACATGTCAATGTGTCCTTGAGAAAGACACTGAACCCTAAATTGCTCCCAGTGGTGCCTGGCAGCGCCCTGCATGGTGGCAGCCACCCATTGGTGTATGTGAGTGTGCACCATGAAAGTGTGGAAAAGAGCTATAGAAGTACCGACCATTTACCATTTCTGTAGAGCTTTTCGAGGTACTCAAAACACTTTACATTATGGAGCCATTATTCATTCACTCTCACATTTACACTCTACTGGTGGTAAACTCCATGTGTAGCCACAGCTGCACTGGGGCAAACTGACAGAAGCGTGGCTGAAAATTTGTGCCACACGGCCCTCCCGACCACCACCGAACATTCATACACATTCATACACCAGTGTGAATGACACTGAAGGCAATGCGGGTGAAGTGTCACTACAGCACATTCCTAGGAGAGAGCGGGATTCAAACTACCAACCCTTCAGTTATTGAACAACCTGCTCTACCTCCTGAGCCATGGTCTCCAAGGTGTGACTTAATCACAGAGGAAAAAGCTTTAAATTAGAAGTTCTTTTCTTTCTTTTTTTTTTTTTTTTCTTGTCAAGTGCCTTTACAGGTTCAGATTGTGAATGTTGGTGGTGGATTTTATCCCTTGGAGCTCACAAGCACAAAACATGTAGTTATTTGCAAATGAGCAATAATACTGTTAATGTGCTCTCTGAACACTGGTCTCTGTACTGGGACAAAGATAATTTCTCAGGTAAAACTGTAAGACTGCATAATTATTCATTAATATCACAAGTCAACATGAATTTTACTTCTTGAAAGGTTAAGCTACTCAACAAAAGGAGAAAGAAAAAAAAAAAGAAAACCTGTCCTGTCATGGGACTCTTGCAGTTTTTGCCTGAACTTTTCCAGCTGCTATTAACCATGACTGTCAATGATGTTTTCTCTTCCTGGCATGCCATAGTATAAAATGCTTTAAGGACTTTCGCAACAAAGAATGGCATATCCTCAGCTTTCTCTGAGGCCCTGGTCTCCTGTTCTGACAGTTTACACTTCAAAGGGGAAAAGACACAGATTTGAAGAAGCTCTCCAGCTTGTTTTGCCTCCTAGCGGGTGTCAGACTGTCCTTCAGGCATCAATAGATACTTTCAATTTTCATCTTGTTTAGCTGTGTCGTGAGTACTTGTTAAACAGCAAAGTCCTACAAGGCTGCAAACTGGACAAAAGCTGTCAGGATAATGCAGAGTCCCCGTGCTAGGGAGCTCATACAGCTTAAATGACTGCAAGGTTTGGGGGATTATTTTTAAACTACAAAAAAAAATACGGCGTATATATTCAGGATTCACCTCCTAAAATACATCGCAGCCCAAGGCGCCGTATTGTAAAGCCAAAGCAGATTTTCTTGGATTTATCTTTGTCATCAACATTGTCCTAACCTTCAGTCATGCTCTCCTCTCGCTGCCTGCCACGTTATCAGAATTCCTCCTGTGAAATAACATAAAAATGTTTATTTATTGAAATTTTATTTTCATGAGGGGAAATTCCGATAACGTACTTTCCCCCCCACCGACTGAGCTACAGCCGCCCAAATCGAATGGAAATCTAATCCATTATCATTATCTTAATCTTTTTATTAGATTTTTTTTTTAAAGAATTGTTTTTGCCATCTGTACTTTCATCCAAAAATGTCAATATTTTGTTGCAGTTACAGTTTTGAAGATTTCAAACTGTAAAAAAAAATAACACCACCAAGCCAATTTGTCTGAAGCATTCACCACATCACTTCAGTGGCAGATCCAATTAGCTAGCTAGCATGAACACATGAATGCGATTGCAGTTTTTTACCTTGGGTACTGCAAAAAATTAATTAAAAAAGTGTGGAAAAAAAAAAAAGTTCTGCATTTCCACAGGTATGAACAGTTTTGATGTAAAATGTTCAACCATGTGTATCTGCTCTGTTAAATATAACATATCCCTAGTGACTACCATCTATGCTGCTGTTGCGGTTTGAGGAGTACAGGCACAAAAACAACTCACTGAGGCTTAGGGAAAGAACATAAATCAGTGGCTTTGTAGTCTTTGTCATTATCACTATGGCCGCTGTAACAATAAACAGTTGTGAAGCAGTATAGTAAAGGTTATGGGAACGGTCAAGTCTAAAATATACAATCCTCCTCTTGCTTTAAAACAGCGAAAGAGCAGCAGTGTCTTTGTGTTTAAGTTCCGTGCGGCGTCTCAAAGGACAGGCTACTCCAAACAGTTGTGCCTTTCCCCCCCTTCATTTATAAAATCTCAGGAGACAGCCCAGTATACAGTTACTATGATAGATTGGACTCTCAACAACCTATATATTACACTACTGGAGACACAAGCACGGTTGGAATTCAAGGTTTTCACCCCCCCTTAAACCTCAGCTGGATGGAGAGGCTCTGAGACCACCGCCTTCGATCACACATGACCACATACCCGTCCATTAGACAGGCACTCGGGACGGTAATATCGTTAGAAATCTCAACATGAACGAGATTGCCTGTAAGGCGTGAGCTTCTTGTGCGTTCCATTAACTAAAAACAGAGGCAAAATTACTTCCTCAAGATCAATCAAATATAGACGTCTCTATTCTTGTATGTACTCTATGGCACGAACAATATGGAATAATGGCATGGAGTTCAAGAAGAACAGGAAGTAAGGGTAGGGGAAAAAAATATGGAGCTTTCAGTGTATTAATTACACAGAGATCTCAGGAAAAAAAAAAAAAAGGAACAATAGCTGAAAAAAATCTCTAGATCAGCAATTCCAACTTGAGCTCAAGAGACTTGGGGCTAGTTCTGCCAGTGAAAACATCTGCTCCATCTATGAGTATGGCCTAAAACACGATCGAATAGACTGAAAATTCAAGATAACAGTGGCCTAGATTCAGCCGAATCAGCTGTATGAAACTAAACCCAGTGGCCTCGGGACCTGGATACATGTAGGTAGTTAATGAAAGCCTCTAACATTGAATATACTTTTAATGCTACATGTGGGTCATAAGCTCCGGAGATCCCGGCTAACAATCTCCTACTTTGCCTGAGGACCATAAAGCAGTCCCTGTTGCTATGGATACAGTTGTCGTCCTAAACCGGTTAACAATGGACTGCATTCGAGTCACCTTGATTGAAAGTTTTTTTTTTTTTTGTCTATGAGCCAGAAATAAATTAAGTGTAAAGAAGGATATGGAAGGATGATAGGTAATTATGTTCAGTTAAAACATTATATTTTATGAATTGAACATTCCAAAATAACAAAAACATTACAGATGTATGCAATTTTATGTAATGCCAGAGATGACTTAACCCATCAGGACCCAGTGTGACATTTGTGTCACTTCCCAATTAACATTTCCCCAATTTTTAACTGTCTTTAATTGATTTATCATCATTTATTGTACAATTACGGTATCTTCTGTATTGTGGTTTTTTCAGTGAAAATCAAGTATTTTTCAACATTTAATTTGTAAACGCTCATAAAAGTTTAGAGTAAAACTGAGGATTATTATATTAAAAACAGAAAACTAAAGAAAAAGTGACTGTTTCAGCAAAATCTATCATTAACTAAACATAAACCCAGTGGATTTTACTGGTAAATCAACGTTGTGGAAGATGACGATAACTACAGAGCCTCTGAACATCCAAATGAGTCAATCTGATGACCATGAAAAGATGAATAACTGTATTTTACACCAATCATTTACATGTATTAGTGGATCACCAGGGACTAAACAGTTTATATCAGTAGATGGTTTTGGTAGATGGTGGATGTTTGGGTCTTTAGGGGTTAAAAAAGGTGTATTGGGTAATTTCAAGCTTATGCACTCTATGGACAGTGCTAATTACATATACATGTATAATATTCAATACTGTTCATGTACATTTCATTATGTTAACTCAGATAAACATGAAAAAATTGCTAAAAAAAAATTTCCATGAGCAAGTCCGCATAGAGAAGTATATATAGGGAATACATATATATATAGCAAATATACGTAGGTTAAATATAGAGAAAATTTTATTTGGAAACTGACACAAAAGTAGTGCTGGGTCTTTATGGGTTAATATTAACCATTTCAAGCAACAGTTTTTAGTGTGAAAATCACTAAATCCAAATGTTAACTCTTTCATGCATTGTGGTTACTACAGTGGACAGCTATTCTCCACAGGGTTCTTAGCCCCAAAATTAAAATTTTGGGAAATTAATTTTTTTTTTTGGCCCTTTTAAATGAATCCGAACAAAAAAATTTACCATATCATTTGGTTTACGATATATTTTTTGTATAATATTCAATACATTGGGCATTTTTGGCACATTATATGTCAATGTTAACTTTGTTAACTTTGGACGCAAAAATTAATGTTACCACCAACATTTTTAAAATCTAAAACATTTCAGGTATTTATATATTTATTTTACATAAAAAATTTTACAGCCTTTTTATGTCCCTTGAATGGCATCCAAATTTCAATATTTTTCAACTGAATAACAATATGCATTAATGTAACTTTTTGGAAATGACCAAAGACATTCCTAAAGAATGTGTATAAGCCGATTTAACATTAGTGCCAATATTGAAAAAAAACCCAACAAAAAAAAGTTTTTCCACTGTCTATAGAGGGATGATAATCCACCAGAGGAAAATAATCTTGATTAAAGTTCTCATAATTCATGCATGAAAGGGTTAAAGATGAAAAATTGATGGACAGAAACAGATAATGCTTAAATTATAATATAGAACCTGTACAACGATGTAATGACGAAGCATTCCCAGTAAAATCTATGCAGATGTAGAAGTGCACAGATGCCTGCATGCAGCCTTTAAAGATGTGCATTTTTAAAGGTCACTGTGACTTGGGTCTGTTTTTCTATGTTTCATATGAAAAAATAAGGGCTGCTGTGAATAGTGCTGTCCATGCTATCAAATGTACTTCATGCATTGCAGATTTTTCCGACTCTAAAAGTGTGATATAGCGAGTATGTCAAGGTCTGACTGGGGAAAGTATCTTGAAAACAAGGTTCAGGCCCTGGATTTAGTCCTGTCCGCCCACCACCTCCGGAGCTGTTGTCATCTCACCTCGACGCCGACTGCTGCAGCGGTTGACAGCATCTTATCAGCAGCTGCCAATTACGACACGGGAATCTTATCAGCAGTAGCCAATTAGAACCAGGGGAGTCGCTGTGAGGAAATGTCAACAGCTCAGTGAACTTGCCTGAGCCTTATCTGGCCACGCCTCCTCACCGCGGCTGCTTTTCTTTGAATCTACTGTCACGGTAACAACTGCTGGTGCAACACTGTGACAAGAGCGGATGCCGGTACAGCGGGGTTTTGAACCGGCGAGCCTCTAGACACACGTCAGACCTGAAAATTGCATATTCTGGTCCATTTTTTTTTATTTTTTTTTTATCGCTAATAACTACAGACCTACAATAATCCTTCATTATTCACATGGATTCGAGGCTGCAACCAAGTACAGAGTGAATACGAACGCTGAAGAAAGATATTAAAACTAAATCAAAGACTATAAAGAGGCGCATTTGTTCCTGAATAAGGCTTTCAGCTCAACAACAAAAAAAAAGACTCCCACAGATGTATTCTTCCTTTTCATAGCTTCTTGACGTGGATGACAGGTAGGAATCATTATTTCCACTTATAAACATAAACATCTGTTTACCAATCTCCACTGGGGAATCGATGAGTTGCTTTGGAATCTCATTTTCACAGCGACTGAAGACCTGTAAACAATGACAGACAGATGGATTGTTGTTTCTCTCTGTATATTTACATTAACACTGATGTGGAGTTGACAGATCTTGACATTGCAGAAACTGAGCTCATTCTTTCCCAGAAGTTTTATTCCATTTTTTTTTTTTGTGTTTGTCTTGTTTGGTCTTTCAGTTTTGCCAGAGTGAGATGAAAAAAAAAAAAAAAAAATGAAGACACAAGAATTTAAAAATGGAGCAAATGCGTCACATGGATGGACACCGACGCAGCCTGGTCCAAAAAAGACCCACTCTCATACGGTGTTTCTCGACTGCTGTCGTCATCGGGTTGACAGAGCTTAGGTGGCGATCTGACGGGTCTGACGGTGCTAGCCTCGTCACAAACAGGGGGAGGGATGTCACGGATGTTACCACCGAAGTGGTGGGGGGAGGGGTTACGGAAATTCGTCATTGACATCACATGCTGCTTGATTTTTTTTTGGTTTTTTTGAACTATTAAACTGATGAAGGATTGTGCGCATAGTGTATGTCTGGTGCCCTTAAAATTAAATGACAGATTTTGTTTTTCTTTTGTTGGTTGGGTTTTTTGTGAGTTTTGTTTTGATTTTTACATTTTTATTTTCATATTTTTATTTAATTCCAGATGTTGCATCACGGTAAACTACGACGACATATAAGGGCCACAGAAGAAAAACAAATCGCTTGTCACTTTGAGAATAAAGTCACAATATTTTGAGAATAAAGTCATAATATTACGAGAATAAAGTTGTAGTTTAAATTTTTTTTATATTTAGAGAATAAAGTCATAATATTATGAGAATAAAATGGTGGTTTTAAAAACTCAAAAATAGTGTACTTTTATGAGTCATAATATTTTGAAATTAATTTGACGGTCAGAATTTCCTGTTAAAGCAAACGTATCAAGTGAAGCAGCAACTTCACTTGTGTTGAATTGGACCAACCTTATTCTCATAATATTATGACTTTATTTTTGTAATATTATGACTTTATTCTTGTAATATTACGACGTTATTCTCAAAATATTATGAGGTTTTTTTAAAACTATGACTTTATTCTCGTAATATTACAACTTTATTCTTGAAAAATTACTATTTTCTTTAAAACTACAACTTTATTCTTGTAATATTATGACTTTATTCTCGTAGTGACAAGTGATTTGTTTTTCTTCTGTGGCCTTTATACGCCGTCGTATTAAACAGTTCAATGGTTGAAAAGAAAGAAAACCAATAAAAAGTGAATTGGATAAAAAAAAATGTTGAGTTCATTTGCCTCCTACATTGCAGGACCTGTGATGTGACTATTGCGCACATAAAAACCCATCTTTAAAGATATTAAAATCCACTGCTTATAAGGTGACTACTTTTATGCCTTTATCTCTATATGTCAGATATGATCAAGGACTGTCAAAGTGGAGTTCTACTTGCCGTGCTTTTTATTACTGACAAGTTTTCATCTTTCGCCTGGACTTGAGGTGAAAAAACACAATGAAACTTTTTTTTTTCTATAGTGTGACTGAATGTGGACGAGCACATTTCTATCACATCATCAGTTTCATGGCGGGTCATGAAATTTAATGGAAGCACAAGAGTATGGTATGGTCTGGCTTTTAAGACTATATACACGATTCTGGCAGAAAGTGACCTCCATACACTCTGGAGCCCTGAATGAATCACGGTCTGCTGCCTTCTCTAGTAAAGCTTTCAGAATGGAGGTCATCGCAGTTATTCCAATGGTTCGTCTTTTCTCTAATGGTGGCATGGCTGACTAGAGTCATGAGAGATATCTACGGTGGCAGAAATGTGGAGCCTATGGCAGACAAAAAAACATCTGAAGCCGAGTAAATCCATTTTTCCACTGGCTTTGAATAGCAAAAAATGCTGTAAAGACATTTCCCGTGTTGTGTGATGTAACACGATTGTTCACATTTCAACTGTACAGTCGCTGCAGGGGTTAACTGCTGAGCTCTGTTTTTATGGTTTTAGGTCGGAGCAAGGTGTGAGTGTAGTCGTACTGGCGGCTTAAATGGACGACTGAACGAAAGCCTCAACAGTTTATTTAGTTTATTGCAATATAGTTAATTAAATGGGTTATATAGTATAGATAAAGCTGTGGACGAGGATAAATTCTAATAGTCATTCTGTGCCAAATCTCCAGAAGGCTCCCGCTTGACCATCTCAGATTTGTTTCATAATTTTATGTTTTAACGTCCTTGTTACTAATAACTGCTGCACAAAATTTTAGGCCAATATCTACACTAGTTTTGGAGATATTACGTCTTCAAAAAGGGGTGGTGGCCCCATATTTAGCATAGAAAAAAAGGTTACAATCAACTATTCATAGTTTACTGGCTAATAATGTTTTAATAACTATTTTATTCATGATAAATAATAATGAGCATATAATAAGAATTAAATAGTTTTCTTCACAGCACTAACTTCATATTTGGTACATATATCAATCAGACTTTGCTCTTGTCGATGATCCAATTTGTTTTCTGGTAGTCCTTGTTGATTTTTGCTACAAGCATTAAAACATATTTTATTCTTTTTCTATTTATGATGCTTTTTTATGATGTTTTATTCCATTTTATTTAGTAGGATGTTTATTTACAATGATTATTTAAGATTGAGAAACAAAATCTCATTTTATTGTGTATGGACATGCACAGTGTAAATGACAATAAAAAGAATCTTGAAAAATACAGATGCAACAAGCTTTTTTTCATTGTTAGGAGCACATCTATGAGAAAGTACAATTTTTATCACAGATGTAACATGTGTTAAAAGTTTTTAGTAACAAGGACATTAAAATTTTAAAAAAATTCTGAAGCAAATCTGAGATGGTTAGGCGGGAACTTTCTCTAAAATCTGGTGATTTGGCAGTGAATTACTTCGTAGCATGTCTTATAACCCTTATAAAAGCCCTGTTTGGCTTCATTAACCAAAATTGTTGAGAAAAAATATGAAAGA
>JAPTGZ010000002.1:14988449-15000215 GCA_029814645.1 Fowleria isostigma | reverse complement strand
AGAAGTTACACAAAATAAAAATACAGTCATACATCCACATATACATTGAAATATCATAAAACACAATAAAAAACAGAGCTATATCGCAAGGTTAAAAAAAAAAATAAAAAATCGCAATGTCAGTTTTTTTCCAATATCGTGCAGACTGACATCCAATCCAATCTAGACCCCCAAACATGTCAACAAGTGCCACGCCCTGATTTATTTCCTGTTTGCACTATTCCCCCCTAACAGCACATTTGTTTGTATTGCAACCACAGATCTTGTTCTTGAAATGGTTAGCACTGTAGTTTTAACAAACGCTGCTTAAATAAGAATAAAAGATGGCAGATTAAGGCCAGCTGGAGGCTTGTCTGTGAATTATTCACAATTAAAAATTTCCGACCAACCGTCAGAGCGGGAGATCAATAGCAGGTGCTACACAGATGACATGCATGAGTATGCACACATTGGTAGTCCTATACACTGAACACATACTGTGCACAGCTGTATTCACAGAGCATGCTGGGAGCTTCATGCACATTAGGGTTTCCTGACAGAATTTCCAGCATATGATCTGTATGTAACTAAGAAACATGTCACACAATGCTAATACAGGGCTGTTGATGTGGTGCCAAGTTTGCCCTTTATGAGGAAATACACTATATCTTCAGATACAATCACAACTTAGAAGAATCAACATATACAGGGTTTGTTCCTTTTGATAAATGTTGATTTTGACGATAATGATGATAACGTCTTGTTAATGACATAAATTCAAAGGGCTCCATAAATTTGAGAAAACAGAGTAAAACTAAAAAATAGGGCATTAACAGAAAAGTCAATTTGTCGCCACGTTGACTTCTGTGGCACTAGTGGACGTGACTTTGGAGGAGTCGATGCATCGGGTGTTACTCTCTCTTTCCTTCCCATCACCCAACAGTGCGCAAGCCATGTGAGAGCGATGTGAGCCGAATATGTCAATACATGTTGCACCTGAAGCGCAAGATGCAACATGCATGGATCAGTGGACCCAGGTCAGGCTGGGGAGTAGGATTACTATATTGATTGTGATTTAATAATATTACAGCAAAAGGATTAATTCAGCTGAAGTTGGTTTCTAAGTGGTGCCGGTTTGCGGTTCTGAAGGCTTTAATTAGGGACCAAGCCTGGAAGGCAAGGTCCCTCTCATTTATTCACATTTATTTTATGTAGAAAACTATAATCTAAGTAACATTCTGTGAACTATGTAAGTAAGACTAACATTGAATATTAATTTGGACACCAGTGTGTTTGGATTATTCTGCTGATTTATTTCATTAAGACATGTACTCTTTTCTCTAACACATGGTGGACTCATGCTGTGCGTCTTGGCTGACGCTGGCTGAGCCTTTTGCCACTTTTATGCTGTGAACTTAAATTTAAAAGAAAATTCAAGGTGTTCGCCAAAATGTCTGAGGACTGTTGATACTTGTGTCTTGCAAGTTTTTCATTTTGTACTTTACTGTATGTGGTTTATGTTTCAGTGAACTTTAGTACAGGTTGTTCGTTGTTAACGGCTATATATGTGTGTTCTTCCTCTGCTGTCAATGTGATGACGTCACCATACGACACATCGACTCAACTTCGACTTTATTGACATATAAGTCGATCTGAAAAAACCTGAAGTCACAAATGCCCTACTACAAAAGAACACAAGACAAGAAAAATAATGAATGGGAACAAATCATCCTTTAGAATAATTCAGCTCCACTGCGCCCTTGCTTATGACCTAGAGCAATTTCCTTTGATATTAGCCATAACTTTAATACCAACGTGGAAAGAAAATAGCCAACATAATAACATAATGTTGCTTTGAAAGAAATGATGCACTTCCATTACTTCTATCAACGATAAAATTAAAGCACTCACAAAAACTTTCATTTTTTGCCCTTATTCGCCCTCATTAAGTACAAACACGCCAACATTTGGAGCCGTCAGTGCACAAAAAACCCAACATTTAGTCACACATGAAAGTGCTAATGGACCCTGTGGCAGAAAATGTCAGCAGTCATTGTCTGAAGCCTCTTGTTTTGTCACTCGAGTATGGGAGGGAAGGTGTTTGTGGTGAGGAGGGTTTTAGTGTGCCAGGCCGAATTATTCACTGAAGCAAAAAAAAAAAACTTCTTCCTGTAATGACCAGGCAAACAGTCAGAGAAAATCTATTCTGAAAGCCGCCACGCCGAAATTTAAAGGCAATAAATAAAGCAAAGAGCGGCATGGAAAGCGAGTCTAAAACAACATCTTGGTTAGTTTGGGGAGGCTGTGAACACTCGGGGTCACAACAGGTTGCGCTCAGTCAAGTAAACACTCACTTAAGAACACAATGATTTATTTGATTTATTCAAATGGATGGGGTTTCCACTCATGCATGCCAAAGGGAAGCATGGATTTAAAAGAGACGACTAGTGATAAGGCAAAACATGAATCATCTTTTTAATGTGACCCCGGGTGGAAACATCACTAGTAAAGTATGCACAAGGATAAAAACAGAACTGGTATCCACCAAATGCTGTATGATACAGGTTGAATACCGCAACAGGAGTCAGAAAAAGCCAACAAATTGAACACCAGGTAACAGAGCAGCACAATACATTGTTTGAGTATTGTCATTGTAATGTACGTGTGTGCAATAGTCACATCGCAGGTCCTGTAATGAAGGAGGTAAATGAACTCAACATATTCTCATCTAATTTCAAGGGTACCGCCAATCAAAATCGTTCTTAATCAGTGAGTCGCTGGTAACAACATTGAAAAGTGAGCAATGAACATGAGAAAATCACCAAAAACAAAGACTTGGGGGCAAAAAGAAAAGCAACTTCAGCTATCTACAATTATTTCAGCCACAGAAAGGACGACATGTGTTCTGTGTTGACAGTGTCTTGCAATTGTTGCCACAACCAGAGGTAATACAACTAATTTGTTTGGCAATTTACGTCAGCATCACACAGATACTGTATTTTGTCATATCGCAATAGAAATTGCAGGGTTAAAAAAAACTGTAACGTCAGTTTTTTCAAATACCGTGCACCCCTATTCAATGTGTTCTCATACTTGACACACACTGCGTACAGCGATCTACCAACCACAATTGTTCCTAGTCAGTTTGCCAAAGCAGACCACGCCCCTGCAACCGGAGGGAGTTGCTGGTAACAACATTGAAAAATGAGCAACGAGCAAGAGAAAATGACCAAAAACCAAGACTTGGTGCTCAAAAGAAAAGCAAGGTCAGTTATCTGGAGTTATTTTGGCTACAAGACGGATAATATTGAAACACGTGTTCTGTGTTGACAGTGCCATACAATTGTTGCCACAACGAGAGGAAATACAACTAATTTGTTTGACCATTTACAGGGTTCATACAGGTTTTTAACAGGTTAAATTTAAGACTTTTGAAGACCTTTTTAAGACTCTTTAGAACAAATTTAATGCCTATTTCACAGCCTAGTCAATGGCCATTCTGGCAAAAATTTGTGAAGAATATATTTATTTATTTACATAAGCAGAAAATTAATATTACAAACATACCGTACACAGAACTGAATGCTCTGTGATCATTTATCACAAGGAGGCCAAAGTTAGCAATAATTGGTTCCTAATTTTCAACTGTCGGTATGGAACAGGAGTTGACTAATGTTACTTTCGTTGCAGCTTGGACATTTTCCCAGACACATTTAAGCACAATGCAGCAAATTAGTTTGAGGCAACATAACTTAAGACCTACCATATCAAATTTAACATCATTTAAATACTTTTTAAGACATTAAATACAGATTTGTAAATTCAAGACCCCACAGGAACATCAGCACCACACAGCTGTTGTATCCTCCTGAGTGTTTTTTCATATCGCAACATATATCGCAGGGTAAAAAAAAAAAAAAAAAAATGTCATGGCAATTTTATTCCAATATCTACCAGTTAAGACCAACAGTAATTTGATGTTGTAATGAATATATATTTTTTTTATTCTTAGTGGATAATGGTGGCGTTCACTGAAGCACAAATGTCATTATTTTTAGCACGTTTGTTTTGACGCAAAATCTACCAAGTTCAATTCAGACTTCTGTTGCCTTTCTTCATAACATTTGGCAAAGAAAACAACGTTCCACCGTAACAGTTCCTAGGCTCGACAGTTTCTTGATGTCGTATGAAATGACCAAAAATGATCCCGATCTGGAAGTGAATCCTTTCATGTGAGAAGCAATAAATAGGTTTGGAGACACAATCTGACTACGAAATGCGACAATTTGTTTGATTAAAAGTGGTTTTTGTCTTTGATACGCTGTTCTGAGGTTTGGATTTGGTTAAAATGTGATCCAAAGAACCCAAAGCACAAGATGAAAAAGTACAAATAATTGGGTAGTAAACTTTTACGGACATTGTATTTTGCTTTTGAGGAAACAACAAAACACAAAGAAAAATCTGCCATAAAACAGGGTGTACATTTGGATGTTGCTAAAATGCACACTAGAGTTTTGACATTTATTATGATCAGTCGACTTTATGAAATGTCTCACCAAGAACTGTAATATTCTTATAAAACCAAAGAATCTGCCTTTGCTTTTTTTTTTTACTCTGCTGCCTTATTATAAAGGATGATTAAATATGTGATCTCAATGTGTCACCTTGAGTCCCACGAAATTATGGTTATATTATTCCACTGATCTCATATAAACCGTTAATAACATTACTCAGAAAACATCAAGTTCAAATAATGTCGTGACAGACGACAGATGATCTGCAGGCTGCTACTAAAGAAACTGTCATCCCATGTTCCCACTGATGTGCGTTCTCGGCTTTACTTTGTCAAATCTGTCCTCTTCTGCTCGTCTCTCTTGCCAATGAGCTACAAAAGAACACATTTCCTAACTCCTGTGTTTTTGTGCAGGAGCCAAACCTGCTTTTTGAAATTGAAATCTTAAGTGGTTGTCCTAAAACCTGGCTGCACATGAATCACTTTATCAGCGTATCTGGATTTTTACAACTTCTTTTGCTGCAATTGCTTCCATTTTGTCCAAAAAAATCTAAAAGTATTCTGCCCAATTAAAAGTTTAAGATTCCACAAACGCACTCATTTATGCGGACTGATAATGGATTTAAAAGAACAACAAACAAAACAACATATTCCCAGCTTCTTAGTTTGTTCATAGCCAAACAAAATTTTACGCAGATGGAAATTACACAAATATTTGTCATTTCACGGCCTGTTAAACAATATTTATGAAGTACATTTTTGATATGCCGAGGTTGTTCTCACAGCAGCTAGAGGCAATTTTCAACTTCCTGGCTGTAAACAAAGTCTAAAAGATGTTGAAAATACACAAACATCAATTCAGAGACCCCGCTGCTTTAGTTCCCAAAATTTTCATTCCACAGGGACTTCGGTAATTACCATTTCCGGAGCTAATCTTTGACTTCTTTTCATATTCTGACCCAGTAGAAGGGATATGGCACAAAGCATGACAGCCTTAAGTGCTCAGATAACCAACTGCTGGCCTCTTTGAAATCGGTTCTACGTTCCCAGCTGTTTGCACATTCCACGTTATCTCTCGAGGGACAAGCAACAGTGATTTGACAAATAAACCAAATGGTGATATTGGAACAGTATTAACAGCAGTATTTCTTGTAGCCTCTGCTGTGGCTATGCTCCCACTGACAGAACTGGGACAGGAAATGACCTTTACAGACAGTAAATGGCCCGGTCATGGAGGCAATCAGGACAAAGGCAATTAGCCACTTCATACATCACACTTATCCAGCTATAGAGGAGGCAACCAAGCCAAGCAGAGGCCATTGAAACGACGTAATGAATAAAAAGTCCTACATCCATCTGAAGATTATGCCCATTAAGAGATCTAATGCACTGAAAGAACGCAGTGGCTTTCTGCATCAGATGTCAGGTTTACAGAGCCGCACCTTCATGATTCGATTCCATTATATCTATAGCTATACTGAAGCTGATAATGAACACGTTTTTTTTCTGATTTGGTTCAATCTTCATTGGGTTGAGGAGGGAAAAATATCCAAGTAGTAGAGGAAAAGATTAAAGATTTTCATTTACAATGGCTGTATTGACTAAAAATACAGTATCCATTAGGGATGGGCGATATACCAAATATAATCGATGTATTGCGGCTTGGATCATGCAATATATAAAATAACTATATCGCAAACATTGAGGAATAACTTTTTGGCTAACGTCAACAGTAGAAGTTTTCTAATCATGGCCTTTCACAGCCCTTCTTCTCCCACCCATCCAAAAAACTGTCTGCTGCACATGTGCATTTTTATATCAGGAAAACACAGTAAATACAGCATGGAAAGTCAAAGAAAGTGGAGGCAGATGATATTGTTCATAAATAAAACAGCACCACAGGCCTATCTTAAGTCTTAAATACTATTGCATTTTGAAAAATGAATACCCCGCCTAGCAGTTTTATTGGTTTTGTGCAACCATACACATTTGACAACAGAAGCCAAAGACGACACTGAAAGGGACGATGGCGGTGGTCAGGTAGGTCAGTCTGCAACAGAACTGTAATTTATTCCTTTAATTTATATCATTTAGCAATCTGTGTTAGTATAAAATACAATGTAATATAATGTAGGTGGAGACAAAAATGACTGTAGGTAATGTGCTTCCATTCTAGTTTGAGGGGAGGGTCATGCCAAATTTCACATCAATGCATCAATAAGCCATGATTTCTTGTCCTCCCAAAATACTCCACAAATCAGCAGGTACATCTTTTACCATATACTGCTGTTTAAAATGCTTCTCTAGGTTGAAAAAATACCTGTATGTGCAAGTAAAGCAATGACAAGACACTGAAATACCACTAACTATTGCTCAGTAGCTGATTTCTTTCAACTTTACCACATTGTACTTTACAGTTCAGCACTCATGAGCTAATATATTTAAGTACACGTGAAATTACAAAAGCATCCGTTCCAAAATGTTGCTTTGTTTGAGGCAGAGTTGAACGGTGTGCTGTAGAATACCACTGAGGAGAAGGCATTATCTATGGGACGGGAGCATAAGAACATCATTTTAGCTGAAGTGATTCAGTGATTTCAATCTCCGTCTCAATCAATTTCAATCTCCATCTCAATCAATAGAGTACTCCTTTTACAGAAGAAGCAGTTGTCATGTGTGCTGTATACCCCTTCCAGAAAATTTCTGTCATGTAGATCATCAATTAGAAATATTTTGCACAAAGATGCAATATGGAATCTGAAAGAAAAGATAACGACTAACAGTTTATGAGAAGAGAAATCCAGTGCAGTCAACATTGCCCATGCCATCAATATCATTTATCATTTACACCAGGGGTTCCTAAAGTGGGGGTCGCGAGATACCAATGGGGGGGGTCGCAAAATGATTTTCAGAATAATCTTGATATGGCTCCTGAGGTGATTACAACAGATCAATGACAGTGTTGTTGCACTTGAAAACTGTAAGTAGGAAGATTGCTATGTATGACAAAAGGAACACAGGAAGTGTTTTTGCTTTACAATTAAGAAACTAAGAACAATGGCACTTAGACAACAACTTGCCAACAAAGAACACATTCAGTATTGTTGGGCTTACAAGTTGACTAATGGTGTCACATTAATAAAAATAAACATAAGTGTTGTAAAACAGACACATTAACCTCAATAAACATTAATACAAACTCTCCTCTGAACCCTTACACATAAAACAGAACATTATTTTCTTTTTTTTCCTCCTGGTCAGTGAGGTCTCAGCACAAAAGGGAAACAACTCCTCTATCTTATCTGTCTACCCCCGCACTCAAGGTCCCAACAAAACAACACGTGCACCATTACATTTAGTCATAACATTTTTCTTTTCACATAGCAACATACTTATATTTACATAACCTTGCCCTGTTCCTTCTGGGCTCACCCTCCCCCATTCTTGGACTTGACCAAAAAATCCCATCATGTGACCACGTGTACTGTGTTTTGTTTTGATGTCTTGATTGTGCTTGCTCCTTCTGTAACCTGTATGATCATTTCGGAAGTTTTTGGCGCCGGTTGAGTGAGTGAGACCTGGCTGCCTTCTTGACAATTTCCTGTAAAGAATCAATAAAGTACATATCTATCTATCTATCTACACAATGAGTAAAATGTCCAGTACCCAAAATGCAATGTGGCAAATAAGCAATAGTATCATTTAAATCATATCATGGTTGTCAGGCTGTTCTGTTCTTTTGTGTTGTCATGCCTGTGTTTGGATATGTCTTTAAATGTGTGAGTTCTGTGAACACTTTTTTTTTTGTTTGCTTCAGTCACTTTGGGATAGTGGGGGTCACCAGTCTCTGGTACCGTTATTTTGGGGGTTGTGAGTTTCAAAGTTTGGGAACCCCTGATTTACAACATACCAAGTGATTTCATTAAACCATTCCTCTTATCTCACTTATAATACTGTCATTTGAACAACTGGAAAATGATACTGAGAGCATCTATACAAAATTCATAATGTTTTTCATGAACAACAATATTGAGAACTCAAAATCGGCAAATAAAGATTGTTCCCCACTCGAAAAGCCAAGACTCCAGGTGTGACATTACTACTGTAGCACAAGGAAATACTGAACACTTCTATTCTTCATGGTAAATATGGTAAAAGTCAGTTGGTTTTTAGATACGCATTTCAGTCTAGAACAGAGGTCTTCAACAGGGGGTCTGCAAGGGGGGTTTGTTCAGTTGATTAGATAGTTTTTGATATTTCTAAAAATATTTTACCAATTTTCACCCAGATTAAAATGTCTTTACATATACATTAACATGAATCAAATACATTGGAGCAAATGAATAAATGGAGGCAGAAAATGATCTTTTAGTCAGAAATGCACACATCGACACATGACTTCTGTCAAGTTCAACGCCTGTGGACTCATCATGTGACAAGACCTGTAGTTTATTATAAAACAAAATTAAACACAATATATATAGCAGGGGGTCCCCGCTCCATCAGTTTGGGGGTCCTTGGCCTGAAAAATATTGGACCCCAGTCTAGAACAGTAAATTACTTCAGGCATGTCTAACAGGTGCCGAAGTCTAAATCTAATACGAGGCCGGATCAGAATGCCATGATGGTAAATTACAAATGGATTTCAAGGGATAGACAGAAAAATTCTACCAATGCACTAGTGAATTGTTCAGGAATTACTGATGGATTAGTGAAGACTTTTCATTACAACGGACCAGCCTTAGGGGAGGGCTAACATCGTCACACCTCTAAATACCTTAAAACTCTGTGGTAACCGCCCCGTCCCAGAGCAGCCGGCGAACAGCTTGTGCTATTTCTGGATAATGGACCACAACAGAACCTTAATCCTGTTTGTGCCATAAGGCCCAGTTCTATACCATTAGTCTGAATACTTTGACGTAGGGGTGTAAGGGTACAGAAACCTTTTGGTTTGGTACATTTTTGGTACAGTGAAGGAAACCAGTGACGGGGTGGGTAAGGGTTGCTGCGTGACTTCCAAATACAGAATAGTGATAGGGAATTTGGGCTGTTCTCAATGATCTAGTCCATTTGGATCAGTTCACCTGGAAGAGCCAGCTCCTTTGTCTCTCAAACGTCTCTTTATTTGACTACTTTTCCTCTTTGTAATTTATTTAGTCTAATTTTGTGCTGTTCAGACGTGATATGTGTACACATTCATCCCTTAAAATGTTTGATAAATTTGTTGTACTCAAGTAAAACTATGTTCCAATATTAAATTGCTGTAGCCAATAGTCTTACTGTGTCTACATACTTAACGCTCTGAAACCACCCAATGAACCCGTCCACTTGTTAAACTATTATTACACAAAACAAACAGACATGTCAGACATAAATGTATTCAAATACATCCAGATACTACTTCTTTTCATTCTTTCCTTCTTTGCACCCTACTCCTCTCTCCTTTCTGCCCCTCTGGAGTGTTTTGCATACAGTTTTGAGTGAACCATATTTATTATCACCTGGGTTCTTGTATACTTCTTATATATGGTTTCATATAAGGTTTTATGCACTTTATATATATGTATGTTTACACTTTCTTACTTGTTATATAATTATGTGTCTGTCTTATGTCCTTTTTATCTGACTCTAGGAGTGACCGCACAAGAGTTTCTTTGTGTCATGCATAAATGATGAAATAAACTTCTTGAATCTTGACATCACTAATACCGAAAGTGAAACTTAACAAGCTTCCGAACATCCGACCCTGCTTCTACGCGGCACAACAGAACCCATCCTGTAGTGGTGCTGCCACGCCAAAGTGTTTGCGCTCTTCACATAAGCTACATGTATTTGTTCGGTACACGTCCATATTGAACACGTACCGAAATGGTCCGGTACAGATGGGTGCACTGTTCCACCCCTACTTTGAAGGACCATAGGATTACTCATGAATGATGCTCCATGACTTCTGAGACAAGTCTGTTTATGATCTATGTAGTGTTCGGCCACCTGAAAAGGTTAGCTTTTATGTGCTTAAGACAAAAGCTCCAAACAAGTCGGATGAATGGAAATACTGATCCAACAACTGATCTTTTCACAAATTTCAGGCTTTACACTTAACCTAAACATTTAAGACGTAGTGTAGGACGCTATGGAAACATGCAGATCATAATGTACTAACAAATATAAGCCATTGTTTGTTGCTTACATTGATGTTGACTTCCTAAATTTGGATCATATATTCAAGGAAAATCCAAAGATGTGACATTAATGCTCTCTCCCAAGGGGCTTCAGTGCCTCTCTTCCATTACTGTACA
The DNA here is from genome assembly GCA_029814645.1 of Fowleria isostigma. Lineage (NCBI taxonomy): Eukaryota > Metazoa > Chordata > Actinopteri > Kurtiformes > Apogonidae > Fowleria > Fowleria isostigma. The sequence goes on along the minus strand of JAPTGZ010000002.1, from coordinate 14,989,424 downwards.
GCTTCAACAGTGTGTAACAGAAGCTACCGTTGGCTTAGAGATGGAGGCCGCCGGTATAAACAAATCCCTGGTTACCAACATAACAGACTCCTACAAAGCCTCTGCCACTGGTGTCATTAATAACAACTGTTTTCTGAGCGATTCACGTAGAACCATTAAGCTCGACTTTCCTCACATTTACAGGTGAGACCGATCCAGTATGAGGAGCAGGTGCTGACGCTGACCCAGTTCGTTCATCACATCTTGGACTGACGTTACCTCTTCTGCAACTGATTGTGCTAATGCTAACTTAACATATCAGAGAAGCCCGACATCTTCTCCTGTGTATTTCTTTAGTGTTATCATTTCAGTGATAAACATTACAACATGGCATCTGTCCATAACTAACATTATTGATGACAAGTGAGTATGAAACTTTCCTCATATCAGATTTATGTGCTCTATTTTGATGCTATCAGCTCTCAGCCAGGCATGTCTGTGATGTATAAGCAGCATTACCTTTTTTTTCTTACTTTTGTTCTTCTTCTTTTGCATGTTTTTTACTTTGATTTTCTTTAACTTTTTATTTTATTTATTGGCACTATTATATATTTACATTTCTTTTCAGTTTTTATAAATTTACTAATTTATAAAAACTTTTTTTTTTTTATTGGGTACATTTGTGTCCTGTACATTGTGTTTAAGTTAGTTTTGATTTACAGCTAATTTCTTTGACTAAATTGCAACCATACAAGTTTAAGTAGTGAAACTGGGGGTGGGAGTAAATGTTTTGCTTCTTCTCACTGCCTTTCAGGCTACTAGAGTTGTATTTTAACGGTGAATTGCCGTTTATACTCATGTATTATGTACATTGTGTACACATAATGTTTTACAAGCAATGTGTCTATGTATATTTCTGGATGTATACAGTGATCCCTCGCTATAACGCGGTTTACTTTTCACGGTTTCGCTACTTCACGGATTTGCATCGTGCAT
>JAPTGZ010000002.1:14970916-14980918 GCA_029814645.1 Fowleria isostigma | reverse complement strand
CATCCATCCATCCATCCATCCATCCATCCATCCATCCATCCATCCATCCATCCATCCATCCATCCATCCATCCAAATAATTTCCAAAAGATTATATTTAGGTGATGTAGCTCATACAAATAAATAAAGACCAAACCCTGATAAATTCAGTGTGTGACTTTTTTATTTTAAATTACGATTTCACACAAAGTCTGCATTTATCTTTCTATTTGGGATCTTCCTCCAACGAGTCTTTATATTTGGGATTTATGAGCCAGTCGTCAAAGAATTTGCATCTACCCATTCTGAGGCATGTTGAGTATCTCACTCATGAACAGCGTGTGGAGATCACCCGTCCGTCAAAGCAGCAGTGAAACATGACAACACCTGGGCGGGGCTTAAAAGGGGTGGGAGGAGGATAAGAGCAGAGGGCGGGACATTAAACTTGTCAGTCTGCCCAAATGTTTTCTGTGATGCGTACCCTACTGTATGTGCTCGCACACAAACATTTTAGCTGTGCTAGAAAACACCTTAAAAAAAAAAATCAATGGATCCATTTCTTTCTTTAGAATTCATAATTTTATGTTTTAGAAAATAGAACAGTGAAAACAGTCTTGGAAGCATGATCTTTTTTCCATGCGGTTGTTTCCATTTTCCATACTTTTCCAGACCTGGATATTTATAAAATCAAATTCCATACTTTTCCATACTTGCGTAGGTACCCTGTGCCATAAGAACCAAACTTCAGCTTCTACTCAGTGTGAATAGCTGTCAGTTACAAAAACATAAATCAAGGTCCATTCTTATGTTGTGTCACCTTTAGAAAAGCATCACTGTCTTTGTCCTTTCATCTAAAAATAAACATTTGAGCAGCCAGAAGTACAATTGTACAGTGCTCTCAACACACACATATCCATACGGACAGAACAAACAGTCACACAAAGCATCCAAGTATGAACAACAGAACACACAGTTCTCAGTCGCTGGTCCGCTGACAGCTTCATCCCACCAAAGTGATTTCAAAATGGGACTGTGAGTGAACTGGCAAGTAGAAATGAATGCTGTGTCTCAAAGTTCCATCCCAAAACACTCCCGTTTCCGAATATGACTGAAATCGTGATGCAAAAAACCCTTTACACTAAAGGCAAAACCTGCTTTTGACAACTTTTACAGTTTGTTTTCCACGTATTTAAAACTTTAAGTCATTAAGTATCACTGATATATGTCAACTCTGAAGTTGAACTTGTAGGTCTAATGACTCCAGTCCTCTCTTCATTCATTTATTGAGCATTAGCACTGAAATCCTCCAGTGGTCTTCATGAGGATTATTTATCATCCTACTGTTGGGCAGCTCGCCCTGCCCCGTCTGCTCCTACATCCAAACATGAGCTGTAGATTTATTCTCATGACATATTGGACATTTCAAGTCATAATATATCAAGTTGTTTCAATAGAAAACACTGAAACACTGATATACTGCACATACTAATAACCCTCATCTCGACAAGCAGGATGAAAGATACAATATAATATTTCCATATCCATTTTTTATGGTTTGTGCACTGGGCTATAAATCATCTTCAGCCTTGAGTTGAGTCTTGAAAACCCTTCTATAACTGATCCAATGCCGATTAAACTGAAGACATGTTTCACTGCAGAGTAGAATGCCTGGGAAAAACAGATATCATTCCTCTACCACCTGGCTTCTGATACCTCAGAGAACAGTTAACCTAATATCCAATATCCAGAAGGTTCTATTAAACCCAGAAAATACTGTGGGACCCATGGTTTGCCTGTTGGTGGTGCTTAGTTGCATTGAGCCCCAGTGTGTTACCCCTGGAGCCTGGTCCAATTTTCTGTGCACAGCTTCGGTCCAGAGACCACACTAACAAGCTAAAGCTGTACGCTCATCGCAAAGGGAAGTATTTGGACACTCACTAGAGGCCTGAAAAATGCAGGTTGTTGGTGCAGCCCTCAAGTTGGACACAATAATTAATCTTCATATCGATCTACCCCCCTGACTTGAGTGGAGACAAGCACAGAAAGCATGACAGAGAATCTGCAGGAAACCTGCACTCTAGGAGGGGAAGAAGACAAGATCATTCTCACTGCTTTACCTCCTGCTCTGACTCTCAAAACCATTGAACTCCCGTTTGTACAAGATAAATTTCAGTTGTTTTCAAGGGGACAAACATAACAAATGGGAATATCAAGACAAATCAAAACAGTCCACTGCACTGATGGGCTATAATATTTGACAGAAACCCAGAGGCTTGAAATAATGAAGTACCAAAACTATCCAGCATCTGCTGATGTGTATCATGCATGACAAATGTAGCAAGACAAAAACAACAAAAGGCCAAACAACTAAGAAAGGACGACAGGACTGCACACAGAAGGTTTCATTATGTGTTGAATTCTGTTGCTGACAATGAAAAACAACAAAGTGCACACTTGAGAACAGTGACCATTATTTTTAGACTTTTTTTTTTCTGCCTGTTTGTTGTAGCAGAAGTAAAAAGTAGCAGTAGAAAGTTGAAGTTCTGTCATCGGGAAAACTTAAAGTAAAATCAAAACATAATCATCTCCCCTGGTGATTGGCTGTAGCATAGGTCATAAATCCTACACCAAAAGAGTGTCTCAGTGTGATTTAATCCATATTATTCCTTTGGAGATCTGTATTTAAAGTCGATTAGTGACTGTCTCCTGCAGTGGAGGTCCTGTACTGCAGCAGACTGCCACCGGGGGGAGTTTCATATTATCCAAAGAGATTTCAGCCAAACTAAAACTTCAAAGATGATATCAATGCACTTCCACAAACATGTGTACTCAGGTCATCAGTCTGATAAGATTGAGTTATTTGATGTGGTTAACAGCTGTGACAACTTCCCCAACCTTGTTTTTTTTTTCCTTTAACTCTATAGAGAGCATCCATCTTTACATACATTTGACAAGCTTGCTTAAGATATGCACAGAAAACAGCCAGTACTAAGGTTGTTTGACTACAATTGGATCAATACTTCAACTTTTACCAATTTGTATTATTTAAACCCAAGTATCTTTACTTCTACTTAAGTACAGCAGGTGTGAACTTATGCCTCTTCTGCAGAAACGACTTTAGGACATACAAAGATTGTACTTCCTGAGTTAAAAAGAGCAGTTCAGATGCACTGACTCTCTCATGCACCAGTTTCTCATTACTACCAAGCCCCATCTGACAAACTACCCAACAGTCTCTGAAATATGACCCATAAAGCCTAGTGCCACTATAAACCCAGAGCCATGGCTGATTTGTGAATCCAATTACCTCCCTGTCTGTAATGGCTGTGTTCAGTGCCATGATGTTAAGTCAGCTGTTGTCAGCATATGTCCTTAAGGCCACAGCATCCACACGGAACGTCATTCAACATCTTGGACAGATGATCTAAATAACTCTCTTGATGTACAGCACTACAACCTGTCAAGAGGCCAAAAGCAAAAGTTTTAGTTTGCTGGCACAAGAGTTAGATAAAGGTCAAAGGGCATCTACTGTGGTCTTTTGCAGAGAGTGCTAAAATCAATGTAGGACAAAGAGATGGGGGTATAGGTTTCTAGCCAATGATCCGAGTCAGATTTTGTAGCAGGATTACAACAGACTCTTCATAGTATCTGCTAATTATGAAACTGTCAGGTTTAAGGGCTTGCCTGTTAATTGTAAAACTGGAAATAACAGGTAAGCTTCAGGGCAGTTCTTCACTAGAGACTTTCATCATGTTGTGAAACCCAAACTAACAAAGTGCTTGCGTAGAGAATGGAAAGGAAGATTAGGAAGTAACTCCACATACTTGGTCAACTGAAAGAAATGTTGTCAGTAAGTGACTTTATGATCATTTGTATGGAAAAAAAAAAAAATGTAAGAGACCAATACTTAATCTGAAAAGCTCTTCCTTTAAAAATTTACAAGACCTGTAAATCTAATGTCAGTTCAGAAAGCTACAACAACCATTCTCCAGTCTTTGATGTTACTCTAGGAACATATGCTTTTGATAAGAGCTGAAGCGCTATTTATATAGTGGAAAGAAAATACAAATGCTAAAGTGTACCCAGTTTTAAAAATGTACCACTCAATCCTGAAAAGCTACTGTATTTGGCTATGATCAACAAAAACAACAGAACATATAATAACTAAAGATGTGAAGAAAAGCTCTGGGTCTGGTCTGGTCTGGTCCACATCAGGACCCCCCCCTTTTCCATTGTTTGGTCAAGCACTTTTCATGAGAACTATGCTAACTGTGATTTAGCCAAACAGGTGCAGTGGCATTACACTCAGCTCAGCAAAAGTTTCCTCCATGTTTCCTCATACAGGCTGTTTCCCATTAACCCCCGAACATTCGGTGACACTCACTTGAGGGGCTGAGTGTGTAATTTGAGCATCAGCCACAACTGCCAGCGGTGCCTTCATAAATAAGCATTAATGAATGGCAAGAATGGTGCGGTGTTTTTATAGAAAACAAAACAAGCAGGAAACCTATAATAATCACCCTCTGGAATCCTTACAGAGTGTTTATATAAAAAGACAAAAGCCTTTTCAAAAAAGCAACAATCTGGAAATAGTCAATAACGGGCTGGCTCGGCAATCTTGAGGGAAAAAAATGTAACACAGTTAAGCATTTAACAGACCATTAATTCTGAGACCAAACTATCTGTTAAAACAAAGTAAGAACTGTTGAACTGGAAGTGTCCGGTTACTTAAGTTGTCTGTGTGTCCTCAGTTCAACCTGTCACAACCATGAAAATGGGAGAGCACTAAAGTCGACCCGAAAGCTGACCTCAACTCGCATTCCACTGGTCCAAAATAGACAGAGCTATAATTTAAAGAAGTCAACTGAAAACTACCCTGGCCAAAATGTTACACTGGCGTTGTATCATCCTACCATAACTGCTGACCTCTCATTCCTCAGACAGAGGCAGGAAAAAGAGCTACTGAACTAACATTGGCCAGTAAGATGTGCTGAGCGCAGAAAAAGCCCTACATTTATCCAGCAGCGGGGGTCTGACTCGAGCCAGGCTCAGTCCGGTAAACATGCAAGTACAGGGCTTCCTTTAAGCTCAAACACCAAACCTTTCAGAGCAGCTCCAATGACATTTCAGATAGGGTTTTTTTTTTTTTTTTTTTTTTTCCCCCTCCCTGTTAAGTGAAAGTCTAATCACAGTGGGGATATGTACTTGCAAGTTTGTTTATGCAAAAAATTAAAGAAACCAAAGCCCAAATCAAAGTCACCACAAAAATGTGTCATGCAAATGGAAAAAATCCTGGTTTACAGCTTCCCGTTCACAATATTGAGACTTATCACGTAGCCAGGGATCAGAATATGATGCTGTAGGGATATTCCAACCAACTAAGTCATGAAAGCACTTCCTTTCATTCATTCAGTCTTTCACTGAGTGCCAAAATGCCCCCAGAAGACAAACATACAGAGAACCTTTGCTACCTATTAATAATGCATCCTTGGTTACATTATGTCCATCCATTCTGCTACCATATTGTGTTCCTACTTCTTTTCCTCCCCTTAAGCTATTCCTTCTTTCTAAAGTAAGGGCCATATAAATCTGGCCTCTCAGTCTCTATTACAGTAGAGTGATGGCTGCTTTCCAGACAAGCAATCTCTGTGGACACCCCTGTTCTCTGGTCCAAACCACTGAACCACAGTCTCAACTTTCTGCATTCTCTCAATGAGGGGAAATGTTCAACATATCAGTGTTTGGGAGAGCATATTTTGTTCGAGAGGGCGGACTACTGCAAAAACCCGTATTTTTTACAGGAACGACATCAAAACTGTCGTAAATGTCACGGAGTTTCCAACAGTCAATTTTGTTTCCTCCGTAATAAGTTCCCCTTCTATTCAAAAGCCAATGCTTATGATATCTGAGAAAACGCAACAACACAATTGATACTCCACCAAGTCCACCATAAGACCTAGATTTAGTGGATCAATTTATCATCTTGTGCTACGGCAGAAAATTTATTGTAATACAATCTCTGATGCGGCAGTGGACATGGGTAACTTCAGAAATGTACAGCAGTAGTGTCCTACATCCCCTCTGGTGATCCATCACGCCACGTACTGCACAACTCTCACTTGCTTCTTTTGGCACTGCCGGTGAGGGAGGGGGAAAATGCCATAGTAAAAACAAAAACTCAGGTCCACTTTGTCTCCAGGGAGAGACACATTGCCAGGTATGCGTTTCTATCCCTTAGTGCACTGAACCTAAGAAAATCCACAAGATAAAGCCTCGTGTCTGCGCATCTGAGTGACAGCTGCGTCTGTACTCTGCTTTAGAATCTTTCATTACTAAAACAGAAGCAGCCGCGGCAGAGGTACGGCCGGTCCCAAGTCGTTTTGGCCTCATTAACCCAAGACAATTTACTTAGCAACAAGAAACATTATCGGACATTTTAACACAAGAACATCTGAAACCAAATCTATTGATAAAAAAAAAAAGCAATTCTGTTCCCACGAGTCAGTTTAGCTGGGTGCAAAAGATTCAGTACAAAAAAAAAAAATAATTTAGCTCAGAAAGATCCTGGATGAGCAAAAAAAAAAAAAAAAAAAAAAAAAAAGAAGGAGAGAAAGAAAGATGAGGGGGGAAAAAAAACCCATCAAATCCCGTCTGGGAGTTTATTACAAAGGATCCAAATTAACCGGGAGAATAGCCAGGAACAGAAAGTTCAGAATACTTCAAAATCAAGTTAGAGTTTTTTTCTTAGTTTTTTTTATTTTATTATTATCCCAAACTACTTTATAATGGCTTATTATTTCAAAGTTCCAAAGCTTTAAAGCAAGTAAACCCTGACTGACTGTGAAACAGCTGGGAGGTTCGGTAAGATAACAGCTATAAAAACATATGAACTCACTCTGAACAGGTGAGCTAATACATTCTGAAAAAAAGTCAAAGTTTGGGATTACTCACTTGATGAAAACATAGCAAAGAATCCAAATTATACACAGTGCAATGTAAAAATATACACTTCCCATGTTTGATTTAGGCTACCACACATGGGATTGCTCATGATAGAGGTCTTCATTATCGGTTTTTGAGAGTACATACGAAAAAAAAGTAGAAGCTTGCTCCAACTCCTCTTTGGAGAACACCATAATCCAGCTTCTTCAAACTGCTTCTTTACTCTGCCCTACTCAAAGGGACTGTCAACGGGGTTTAACGTAGCGCCACTGGATCCACAATCTCGTCTCAACACAGCGCTCGTATATAGCGAACACAGAATAAGTTTTGATGTCCCACTTCATCTTTCATGTAGCTCCTGAACCGGTTGTTGCACAGTCCTTAACTCCAATTTCAAGGTTCCCCACGTGGTTGCTCATCATGCAAGTGATTAGAAATGAAGAGCTCTGTCAGTTTTATGGTTGGAGCTCCTGAGTTGGTTGCCTCCAGGCTGCCAAACTCTCTTAGCTACTCTACACCAGATGGCAGGTTCAACTGCAGCCGCTGCCAACACTGTTGATCCTCCGAGGGATATTCTACATCAACTAATATACTTTTCGGCAACGTGAACTTAATTGGGTTTTTGCTTTGACGCTGCTGCTTAGAGCTGCGCGATATATCGTTTGAGCATCGTCATCGCAATGTACGTGTGCGCAATAGTCACTTCGCAGGTCCTGCAATGTAGGAGGTAAATGAAGTCAACTTGTTTTTGTCTAATTTCAAGAGTACCTGACACACACACACACACTGTGCACAGCCATCCACCAATCACAATCGTTCTTAATCCGTTTGCTAAAACAGACCACGTCCCTGCACATGGAGTGAATACGCTGGTAACAACACTGAAAAATGAGGAACAGACAAGAAAAAAAAAATCACCAAAAACAAAGAAAATCACTGAAAATAAAGAAAATCACCGAGAACAAAGAAGAAAATCATCTAAAATGAAGAAGAAAATCACTGAAAACAAAGAAAATGAACAAAAATGAAGAAGAAAATTACTGAAAATGAAGATAATTACCAAAAACAAACGAGCAAATCACCAAAAAGAAAAAAAAACAAACAAGAACATCACCAAAAACGTAGAAGAAAATTACCAAAAAACAAACAAAAAACTCCCTGAAAACAAGAAAATCACAGAAAGCAAAGACTTGGTGCCAAAAAAACCAAAACAATTCCGGTTATCTGGAATTATTTCAGCTACAAGAAGGATGAAACTGAAACAAGTGTTCTGTGTCGACAGTACCTTCCACCTGTTGATGCAACAAGAAGTAACACAACTAATGTATTTGACCATTTACGTCGGCACCACACAGCTATTATATCCCCGTTTGTTTGTTTCATATCGCAATATATATATCGCAGGGTTAAAAAAAAATCCCAATGTCAGTTTTTGCCAATATTGCGCTGCCCTACTGCTGCTGTTGTTCAGTCACATGTTGAACAACTAGATCATGTCTAAAAAAGGTTTCTGAAGGGCACACCCGAGTGAGTATTGAGACACAGGGATAAATAAATCATTATCCTACATTAGCCTACTAGGACAATTTACTGTGAGTGGCGAGGCAATGAAACAATCAAGTTATTACACCAAAAGTCTTGAACATCAGCCTAACAGATGGTGCACTGAAGCGATAGCGCTGCATGAAGGAAAATGACTTGACAAAAGCTGCCAAGCATCTTGTAAAAAGTAATGTGCAGAAGCATCTACACGTTTTCCCAATGGGATTTGGCAAAGCCCTGGTAATGAATGGCTGTTTTGTGATTAAGAGTAGAGATTAAAAAGATCGTTTCCCATGGTTCTGTCCATAAATAGGGATTAGATCTTGACTACATGGACTGCAGAGTACCCCACCGAGTTGATCTGCTGCTGGTTTTTTCTGTGCCTCGAGGACTACATGATGTGGAAAGAAAAACAAAACTAAATACTCTTTTTTAGTTTTGAACAGTGGCATACTATAATTTGAGTCATTACAAAAAGAGGAGTAACAGGAGCACTCTATAGTAAGCTATTCTTTATACCACTAGAGGACATAAGAAGGCAGCACAAAAGACAAACAGATTACTGGACTCTAACTCAAGAAATATTTGGATTTGATAGAGTTATGTACACTGGGAAATGTTATTTAATGAAAACATATGTGCAACAATGACTTTTTTTGCCAAATGTTATAGGATCTATCATAAATATACACCCTGCATTGGGAAAGGAGAGTGATGTGAACCATTCGGAGCGTGGGTGGAGGGACTGCTCTACAAGTCAGGGTGTCTGAGGACATCCACGGTGTGGGAACGCTCTGACATTTCAGCACTTTCATCCGTTCGGTGCACTTTGACATGAGCATACAAAAGGTCTAAATGTGGCAAACTGGTGACAAGTTAAGCCAGGTTAAGTAAGTGGTAGTAAGTGGAGTTGTGCTTCACTATCGCAGAGGCAAAGTCACAATCCACAACTTTAAACTCTTAACAACCACACAGGAAGAATAACGTAGCATGAAAATAACTGACCGACTACAATAAATCGATGTAGGGGTACACGTAGGTTAAGTCTTCTTTTTGGCATTTTATTTTGTTTTGTTTAACAAGCTCTAAGTTTGATAGTTCGACTGCTATTTCTAGCTCAAGCGCTACCCTGTAATTTGCATTCCCAACCACGGAAAAAAAAAGTTCGGCTTCATCGGGTTGGCTGGGGTTTTCGCGAAACCACACTCCCCATGAGTCATATCTTTTACGACCCTCTAATTTTCTTTTGTACACTGTCACTTTTGTTTGTTTGCACTCTTAACTGAGCTGCTATTAAAAACCCCCGTTTATCGCGACCGTAAATTGTCACATGCAAGACTAATTAAAATTTGGATTTCCGAAAGCTGCCAAAAAAAACCTCCCGGTGCTGTACAGTAGAGTCCACTCTGTCCTAATTTGTTCTGCGGCGCTATCATCCAAATACCAAAGAGGACTGAAATATTTAAGCTGCTTCTCCAGCGCTCTATGTACAACCTTTAAATCTCTCCTCTCTGATGGATCTAAGCAAAGTGCCCCCCCC
>JAPTGZ010000002.1:14939452-14952347 GCA_029814645.1 Fowleria isostigma | reverse complement strand
TGATTTCAGTGACCATTGTGGATTTTTCCTTTCATTAACTGAGGGGTACCAACAATTTTGTCCACGTGTGTATAATTCTATGTATATTTCTCTGTATATATTTATCTATGTATTTTTTATCGATATATTTCTATATATGCATATTTCTCTATGTATATGGTTTTTACAGCAAATCCTTGTGAATATCTGTGTACATATAATTAAATATATAGAATAATTACTGCATATGGACTGCACAAGCTCGAAATAATAGACTTAACTAACAAAAAAAAACTTACAAAAAAAAAAATAATGGATTTGATTTCTATAGCACTTTTCAAGGCACCCAAAGTGTTTTACATTATTGATCCATTATTCATTTGTTCTCACATTGCAACTCGTGGGAAACCATACGTCATTAATACCAATATCTTGGGACTGAAGTTAGTAAACGCGTCATTCCTGGTTTTTAACTTCATTTCCCATCATGCAGTGTGGTGCTGTGCTTCTAGTCAACCGAGCAGCGTGAGTGTAAGGCTATTACATTCTAAAATGACTAATATCCCCCAAAATATTGGTCCTACCAACATGCCAACATATTTAATGTGGAGATGGGACTATTCCTCAACTGTAGGTACCAAATTGGCCAGGTAAAAATGTCTGCATTTCCCAGAACTGTGCAGATATACACACAAAGATCCTGTGGGACTTTCCAGTATTATGATAAAAATAGGACCTGTGTGTTTTCTGAAATATGGTGTGGAATTTGTGCTGGAAATTTTACTTTACAAATTACAGACATGGCAAATTCACACATTTGCATTAATTAATTCATTCATTCAAGCTTTATTAAGAACACAAAACTTGGTCCATAGGATAAGATAAAACAAAAAAGAGATTAAAAAAAAAAGTACAAATCCATATGTCGCTTATACATAAAGGTGAGATCAAATTGTAGATGTAAACCTTACAGAACAAATCTTGGTACAGACCAGGGCTTGTACAATTGAGTCTGATAATAAGTAAGATGCCATATAGCAGCAGTGCAGCATCGAACACCACAATCCATCCACATCCACAATGTGTTGGGACCCTCAGACGTATCCTCATCGAGTCATTATAACAACCACCAGCAGCTGCGCCACAAGTATACAGCATACAGAGGAGATGAGAAAGTTCTGGAAAGTGCAATTTTTACATTAGCAGAGCACATATAGAACCTAGGGACAAGCATGTTTACCTGCACATACGGTTTATGTTACTGTAAATGTCTCAGTCATCAGTGAGGTCACTCATAATATAATGTCCAAGATTCTCGTTTCATTGATAAAATTCCCACACAAGTAGAAATCAGAAATTTTTTTGATTTATCTTTTATTCTAACAATCATAATGTAATAGGGATGGAAGGATATATCATTCGTCAGTTAAAAATCAATACAAATAAGAGGGATTAAAAATCGATAAAGCAAAAAAGGGAGATTGATATGCTACTTCAACAATAGGAGGCGCTGTCTGTTACTACTGCTGCTTGTTTTGATGCCATGGTCCACTAACAAGACTCCACACTGCACCACCCCTATTCATTTCTATGGGATGCATCCTAACGCGTGAAGACGCTTCCACAAAGCATTGTGGGTACAATGGGTCTATCCTCTTCAAAGCAAATACTGAACTGGAGAACACACTGCAGAGGTTCTAAAGTCTGCTAAAGAAGAATGAGAGCTTGAAAAGACTAATATAGATAGCTGTTGTGACAGATAACGCACAGAGCATGGACGATGCTGTGACAGAAGCTAATGGAGCTACCCTCGCACAAGCTAATCATCATTAGCCACTGATTGGAACAAGCAGTCTGAAAGGAAAAAAAAAAAATCGATTCAAATCAGTATTGTGGACCCAAAATCAGGACTCGAATCAGTGAGTGTATCCTTACATCCACATGATGATGTAACTCTTAACAGTATTGTATTTGATGTCAGTTTCATGGCTGATCTGAGAGCAGACGTTTAAAAGATGCTGCAAGTCTGAACTGTATGGACACAACAAGACCAAGTCATCTGCATACAGCAGATGATTAGTGAAAATCTCCGACAACACAGACAGTTTTCCAACCATTAACCTGTACAGACAAACCATCAATGGAGATATTATATAACAGTGGTAACAAAATCCCATGAAATTATTTACAACACGAAGATGACAAGAGAATAACCTCAATAAAGGATTTGCTGCCTTTGGTTGGTACTCCATCTGCTGATATAGTGATTCCCAACATTTTTTGTCTTGTGACCCCAATTTCTGGAAAATTGAGACATTTTTTAAAGTGAAATTAAAATTACTTTATTTTTGATCATTTATTAGTTTGTTGTACTATGTTGCAAATAAACATTAATCTTAGATGACATTTTGTCTATATAATGTATTATTATGGACAGAGGCAGAAAAGTCAGGTGTAGATTACTGCAGAATTGTACTTTCCTTGGTCAGTGGAGTTTATATTTACAAGGCTGTAAATGTCCTCTCAGATATTACATCCTGCATTTTATTTGAACTTGATTTTTATAGGAAAAGTGTGTGGTGTTTTAATTACAATGAAATATATATTGAACCATTAAAAATATTTTTCATAGTAATTTTTACAATTTTGTATCAATGACCTCATTTGAATTCCAGGCGACCCCACATGGGGTCCCGACCCCAAGGTTGAAAAACACTGTGCTATTAGCATTTAAAAAAACTAAAAGATGATGATGTTTATGTTGAGCTTGAAGCCAATATCTGCATATGTACACAATGTTCAACTAAACTGAATCTCCAAATCTTGTTTAATGCCAATGTTGCCTGATTATGAACACATTTTAAATCGCAGAATTCCATAAGCAAACACTGATCACTGCAACCAGATAAACAGACATACCCAGTATATATGCACTGAATGCATGAATGTACTTCAACTAAATGCAGCATTCATAAATACATTAGCATTTTCTATCACTTCACACACAAAAAAAGTCATCTAGCATTTGAGAAAGTGTACATGTGCCTTTGCTGTTAATAACGTGCGAGTTAAACAACTTTAATCAAAAGCTCAGAGTAATCAAAGCGAGAGGACGCCGTAGAAACATGAACAAAAGTGAATGGGGAAGAAAATAAATGTAATTGAAGGGCAAAGTTGAGGAGAGTTCAGTGGTGAGGGCAACTAAAAAGATATTTTTCACAGGTAAATATTAAAAAGAAATTGGATATATTTGTCAGAGCATACTGCACAGACTTCTAATGTTTTTTTGTTTTTTTTTTGTGATGTGGAATCTCTGCAGTGCACCCTTCATTAAAAACACCACCTCTCCTCCTCTGGAAGAAAACTCAGCGGAAACACTTGTGTGTAAAGTTCCAACACAAACAAAAAGCCAAGCCTCCTACCTGTGACTCGGCTTGATCTGTAGTCTTTGTACATCCTAGAGCTGTGCGTCGTTGTATGATCCCAGCTTCGCTAGCCTTGTAGCAAATCCGGTTCTGAATAAAAAAAAAAACAAAAAAAAAAAACAAGAATAACAACAGTCTGATCAGTCACTGTTTGTTTTGTTCATAAAAAAACAAAAAAATAAAAAATGCCATGGAGGAGTTTGTTATACCACCAAGTCTGCAACCCGACTTATTCATTCTGTAGTCATTCAAGGACAATGACTGAGAGGGAGCGGTTAAGACGGGGCCAAAATAAAAGGGCTTTGTCTTGAATAGAGACAGACGACAAACAGAGAAGAATCTAATCCATCCGTTTCTCCACAAGGCACGACCTCCCTGCTTTGTGGAGCAGAAGCTCATGAGACGAGTCAGATGAGGCTGTGAGGATGGGGACTGTCCCCATTGACTGCACTATTAACACTCCAACTGGAGGAGAGGGGAGGGGGAGGGGATATGAAAGGCCAAAAGAAGGATGTAAAGAGAATTCTGTAATGCATTTCATTCCAGCCAGAGCGGCCCTGAGGGTGCTGTGATGACCAGAGTAATTGGCTTTCTCCAGCTATGATAATCTGCATCAGTCATGGCATTGCCAGCACACACTCTGGCCACGGAGAAGGTCACAGCCATCCCCCGAACCTTGCACCACTTCTGGAAGCACACACTGAACACAGTCAGACCTTTATTTTAAGATTTTTAGGGGGATTTAACCTGGTTATTAAAGTGATTTTTCAATAATAAATACTTGTTGCCTCTAAGAATCCTGGCTTGTGGCACAAATTAAAAAAAAAAAAAACAGACACCGTACACTGTGGCGGCTGTAGCTCAGGAGGTAGAGCGAGTCGTCCAATAACTGAAGGGTTGGCGGTTCGAATGTCCTAGTCGTGTGCCAGTGTGTCCTTGGGCAAGACACTTCACCCACCTTGCCTCCAGTGCAGCTACTCACACTGATGTATGAATGTCTGTGAATGTTTGGTGGTGGTCGGAGGGGCCGTAGGCGCAGATTAGCAGCTACGCTTTCGTCAGATTGCCCCAGGGCAGCTGTGGATATATATGTAGTTTAACACCACCGGAGTGGGAATGAGTGAAGAACGCATCCATTGTATGCACTTTGAAAATGCATTAAAACAAAAGCCCTATGTACATTTAATTCATCATTATTATTATATTATTATTATTATTAGTAGTAGTAGTAGTAGTAGTAGTATCATTATTATTATTTTTATATTAAATGTGAAGGGTCTAATATGCAGAAAAACAATACAAATAACATGTTAAAATGATTTGTTTGGTCCACCACCCAAAAATATTCAGTTTATTGACATAAATGTAGAAATGAACCAAACAATCTGTACAATTTACGTAGCTGCAATCAGAGAATTTTACCGTTTTTTCCCCTAAAAACTCATTAAATCTGACTCAATGCTTATGAAAGTGGCTGCTATTACTGTAATTTCTCTTACTCAACTAAATGATTACTCACAACAGTTCCAGTAATGTACATACCACTGAGAATAAAACATCATCTGCTATCAAAATGTGCAAGCAGGCAGTCGCCATATCTCCAAAGAACACTGTAACGCCTCAACAGGATTTTCCAATGCATTAAATGTTATTCACTATCTCACACGTCAGGCAGTAATAAGATTCTTATCACTCCCTGACCTGACATGTATGTAAGGTTTGTGTTACTGCATGTATGACAAGATGATGATGATGATGATGACATGTTCATGGTATCTCTGAAGACTACTCTAAAAGCTCTGCAAACAGCTTTTCATACCTCCATCACAGCAGATCTACAGTGGAAAACACCCTTGACAGTCCTGCCACAACATCAAATGTTACCCGGCTAATCACTTCCAACGCTGATGTTATCATATGTAGCATTTTCATAATTTATTTTTAATATATTTAACAGCCAACATATCAGGCTGACATTAACTGCTTCACCATTTTGCTATTTTCTACTTCTTTCAAACACCGTAAACATTATGAGATGTAAAGACTGTCATAAAAGCTGTTACGAATAGCTATGACTACCATGCGAATGATTTATGGACCATGTCATACAACCTTCTCAAGGCAAACTTATAAAAACGGCGAATTCGTGGACCGTTCCAAGTTCATAACCAGGTGGAGGATTTTGTGCAAGATTTTCTGCGAACACTATGAAACCCCCTTTTGGACAAATGCCATAGGAACAGCCTAAGAACAATGCAAAATGTTCATGGATCAGGAGGTCATTCCAGTTCCTGGGATGTCTGCCAGTAGATCACAAGAACACATTACATGGTATTAGGAGACCCTCATGGAATTCACAGGAACAGGATGTACAGACATTCACACGGCGTTTGTAAGGTGGATGTAAGGTGTTCCTATTGGCAATGACTGGACTCAAAGTGTTTTATCAACAGAAAAATAAACATGAAGAAACTTCATAAAACCTGGAGGGAGATAAGGCAGAAGATCATGGTGAGAGAAAGTACGTGTTGGACAGTTAGTGTTTTTAACATTGAGTTCTCTCTCTTCTTGTGCATCTTTGTTTTATTCTTATGCCTTCTACTCCAAATTTCTTTATTTAATGTTTTATTACGATTCCTACCTTTTATTATGTTTAACAGTGCAGGTCAGTTTATTCCCCGCAATTTCAGCACCATGGACAGCACATGATCCCAAAAACATACTGATGATCAGGACACGTGACTTTTAGGAGAGTATACGGTGTTGATGGGTTAGAATGGCTTTAGGGGTGGAGCTAAACACAGACTAGCCCATCTGTTTGTCCCACATGCTGTGATTAGAAGTTGTGAAAATTTGGTGTACGGTCTGCTATGTAGCAGAGACAGAGAAGCTGGTAGTCAGACACAAAGCTTGATAAGTTCTACTTTCGGTTTCCACCTGTTGCTGTAGTTACAGCGCTTACAGATCGCAACACCACATATATACCTCCCAACCCCAGACCCCCCCCCAAACATACACGAACCTCCTCCATGCTGAAATCCGTCTCCATGGTGTCAGGTTCGGATGCAAAGTCAGAGATGCCCATTTCTTCTAAATAGGCCCTGTTCAGATCCATTTATTTGATTTAATTAATCTGCAGAGGTGATCTAATTTTACTCTATACATATCATTGTCTGGACTATATTCTTAATGGTTCAATAAATCAATCATTAAGGAATATAACATGTTTTTTCATGAATATAAACAATATTTAGCTTTTATTCTTATAGACCCTAGTGAAAGAGAAATTCAGGTTCTCAGGAAAATTACTACTTATCAATTAATCATTAATCAATCGGCAATGTCAACCAACTAATTTAATGAATTAATCAATAATTTGCATCCCTAATTTAAATGTTCTGATAAAGCATATGATTTTCTACCATTGACTTGAGAGTGCTGTGAGTAAAACCACGGGTGCTGTACAATCACCAGAAAAAATAATTCATGAGGTGGTCATAGGTATGATGTAGGAAGGTCCCAAGGCTTCCTTACGAAGAACATGACAACTCTACGGTCTTCGTACAACAATAATCAAGTCATTTTCTCATGGAGGCCTCAAGTTGCTCTTGTGAATTGAACGGCAGCCGTACCAACTTTGTAATACAGCTGTAAGAAACTACTGCTCCCTCTAAGGAATGTCGACGAACTCCAGATGTCGTACAAAGCGGGAGATTCCTATGCATCCATTGACCGTAAGAAGCTTTGTGACAGAGGCTTAAGGAGTCAATTTTGTAACTCTTCTGGAATGTTGTTAAATCCTGTTCAATTCATCTTTACTAATTTGCGAACAATAAAAATGAAAGCACCCCGACAATACACCACCTTCCTGGCACAGTCGCAAACAGGTTACTACCATAACTGTTGTAGGAAAAAGAACAACTGAAGGGACTCTGGCAACACAGTAGTCTTAACATGTATTTTTCTTTATTATCAAAATGACCATAATCAGATCTGCTATGATCTCATAATGTGATTCAGTTGAGGCAAGTGGTTATCATTGGAAAAATCCCAGGAACACACAGAGTAGTGAGGGGATGTTTACACTATTTATTCATCCCGTTTCCTTTTTTCCCCCCACATGGTTTCAATTGCGAAAAACAATGCAGACTATAATATAATACTTGGGGAATGAGAAAAATAGAAACATGATTTAAATACTGGCTCACGTTCAAAAGGGTTCTTGAAGCATGAATGTGAGAAATAGATTGTATAAGATTTGGTAGAAAAAAATAAAGAAAAAAAATTTAGAAAATAAAAAAGCAGCCCAATAATTAGGGCCCTTTTCAACACACAGCTAATGGCCTGCAGTCCTTGTCTTCACATTTAACCTTTTTTAGGATGTGTAAAACAAATATCAACAACTAAATAAGCCTTGGCATGTAAAAGAATGCTACTAATAAAATAAGTACAGAGTAAGGGCTGCAACTAATGATGATTTTAGTAACTGATTAATCTGTAGGTTATTATAATAACTAATCAATTCATCAGATAAAAACAAAAGTCTCAATTTGCAGATGAGTCAAGTGATGAAGTGGCCGTAAATTCTGCATCACTCTGCGCATGGTGCGTCTTTTTTTTCCCTTCTCACCGTTGGAGGTGGTGGCATGTGTCACTAATGATTACAACATAGACTTGTTATGGCAAGAAACTAGCAAGTTATAGTCTTCAACCAGCACCGGTTATAGGTTATTAAACTAACATTGTATGTATTACTTCCAGTTAGTGATAGGTAACATTAATCTGAAGGTCTGATAAATGGAGGCGCTATAATTACAATAATAGTGTTTAACTAGCTAACAGGCTAAAATGCTCACGTAGCTATGGTAGGCCATCTTAGGCTAATTTTACATTATGTTCCCGGTGGTCACAGCAGCCCCATTTGCCCGAAAAGTACTGTGCCATGGGATTTTGGCCATTTTCTTCTCCATATTCAAGTTACATAAAAGGTACGCTATGTTTGGGCTAAACAGGTGGCTCAACAAGACACTGACATCCAACGCCTCAGCCATGCTGCTCTGTGTTTTCCCTTGTTACACTACACAGCATGTGGGCATACGTCAATACTAACGCGATCAAGACCCAACGAATCGAATGATGAATTTGTTGCCAACTCTTTTAAGAATCGATCTGGATTAATTTAATTAATTCGTTATGGCAGAAAAACAGAAACTACGCTTTGTATAAAATTATATGGATTTCCTGAACTATCTTTTATCTTAAATATGATTTAAATGCTTTGCATGAAGTAAACAATCTGCACAATCAACCTTCAAAGCATTACGTTGAGTCAAATCATTTATTATAGAATTCAAGATCACAAACCACAAAGCTATCTTAATGGTCTGTACAGTACACGGGTAAAACCAGTATAAACATGAGCACGTCATACACCACAGTAATAACAATAAAGACAAATCAAGGCCAGTGAAGAAAAATGCACACACCCACTGTGAGCACAGAAAAATAGGCTACTTATTCAAGATCAGCATGGCATAAGCCGTAAACTTCAGAAGAATAATGACAGTTATTTTAATTTGGAAAAATAAGAGTATTCTTAATGGTGGAAAGCAAAGAAAAACTACTTTTCAACTCCTTTGTGGGTTGAACAACAAATGGCATTCATCAATCTAAAGCACCCACTCTCCCATCATAGTGGGTATTAACAACATTTTTCATTTCTACCCACTTAACTGTAAAATATGTTCTCTATGTTATGGAAAAAAGCTTGAGAAGCTAACTTTAGCAAATGTGTGCCCTAATGATTATGAATGAAGCACATGTGTGGGTGGGGAGAAGTTTCACAGTGGCCTTAGAAATCAGTCTCTGAAATTGTAATTCAGATCCAGCACACTCAAAGATATGGGAGATTTGCAGGGAGAACAAAGCTGGAGAGTGAGAGCGATGGATCCTTCTTGAAACCATGAAGGTTATTAAAATGAAGATGGTGGAGGAAACAGAATAATATAAGAGGTGATGATTTTTTTGAATCAATTTTTGCAGTGGTCAAAAAATATCTTCATCCTGAAGGAACATAAAGGAAATTGGAAGGTCTTGAAGGACAGTTGTCCTCCCTTCCACAAGTATGAGTAAACATATTGCCCCTTTTCTACTGCATTGTACCTGCTTGGCCAGGCTCGGCTCTACACAGTTTGCTACAGCACTGTTGGTTTTCCACTGCACAACTGTATCAGTTCAGTGCAACTGAGATGGGCGTGGTTAGTGCAGTCGGAACTCAAACATCAGTTTCGGTATAGTACACAGTTACGACAATGGACGACATGGAGGTCATCTGC
This sequence comes from Fowleria isostigma, assembly GCA_029814645.1. Taxonomy (NCBI): domain Eukaryota; kingdom Metazoa; phylum Chordata; class Actinopteri; order Kurtiformes; family Apogonidae; genus Fowleria; species Fowleria isostigma. Next base: position 14,942,608 of record JAPTGZ010000002.1, on the reverse strand, counting down.
TGGACTTGTTGCTCAGTCTGTGGCTTTTTGTCACAGAAAAGGTGAAACGACAGAGCCAGAAATGGATATTATGTGGAGATGTGAAACCCGACCGAAAAGGAAAGTGAAAGTTATGGAAGCCAATACGGAAGTACGAAACCGAACACCAGCTGCTGCCAAGAGACGATGTCTGATTGTAAGATAACGCCTTATAAACAACAGATGTGTCATTGAACGGTGCGGTCTATGTGGACCGATCCTCCTGTAAAATGATGTAGAACGATAGAGGCTGAATATCTGCTCTGATGTCGGTGTATGGAGGTTTACATTATGCATTGTGTACGAGTGATGACTCTCCCATGACATATCGTACCCTGATAGAAACACTCCAGAGTTGGTGCAAAAAAAAGTACTTGTACCAGGTTCATGGAAAAGCACCAAATGCGAGTACACTCGAGTTCAGCCGAGTCGTGCGGAAAGGTGCAGTGGAAGAGGGGCATATAGATTTCCGTCTGGGTGCAACAGATAGAGGCTTTGAGCTATGGAGAAATAAAGGTATTCTTACTATTGGACACTTACATAAAAATAACGCAATGCTACCAATCAGTCAAGTGTTAAAAAGTATAACCTTTCACAAAATGACTTCTTTAGGTATGTTCTGATACGGAGTTTTTTAAACAGGCAAAAAGATGCAGGGAGCTGATACCAACTCTCTCCATTGGAAAAGATAATCACTGCTAGTAAGGAAAAAGGTATTCTGGGGTCTTGGATATCAGGTACTCACTAAATATGTAAAGGTAAACCTGCCTTCAGAAGCAGAGATTGGTCTAATGACCTAAATATCAAAAGTCAAAGTCAGCTTTATTGTCAGATTTTGCCATATGTGTATTACATACAGAAAAAAATGTTGCAAAAAATGAGCATGGTAGAAAGAATATACAAATATATCAAAAGAAAATCAACATAAAATAGACTCTAAGTATATAACCTTAACCTATAAACACTAAACATTACACTATAAACAACATAACTGTACATAAAATAGAACAATAAGCAGCAGGGGGATTGGAGAGGTAATAAATATAGAATAAAAGTGCAAGAGTGAAGTTAAACAGATGAGGTAGTGAATATGGATGTTGACGAGGAGGTATGGAAACAGATATAAGAATCGGCAAATAACATCTCGGTCTTTAATAGGACAAGAAAAACCCATTTTAGACTTCTTCACCGTTTACAGTTTAGACACTAATTGGATAACAGTAAATCAGAACTGTGTACCAAGTGTAAAAGTCGAGGTGGGGGATTTTATTCATTGTGTCTGAACTAAATACTTTCAAGATGTAGAAAATCGACTACATTTAATTGGTGATATTAAACCTAAAAAAGCACTCGGTGTGTCTACTGTTTGGACTGGCGGGCACACAACTTAAAAATGCACATTTCAAAAGACTCATAAATTCTCCCCCCATTTTGTGCAAGGAAGAATAGACTACTGAAGTGGATAGATAATATCTCTCTCTCTCCCCCCCCCCCCCAAAAAAAAAAAAATAAATAACTGGACGGCATAAGGTTATTTTTGACATGTTACCCATGGAATACTTAACATACAGGTCTACAATTAATGGGTTCTATTGAGTCTGGTCCCCATTTCTGACTTATACTGACTCAAAACTAGCTGTCAAAGGGCCTGATGGACCACAAAATTTAAAAAAAATACCTTACAGATCAACACATAGTGGGTTACTGAGTTACCATGTACTTGTTGCCAATGATGCTGCTGTGGTGGGATATAAAACCTGAATGCTGTCTTTAGGAGGATTCCCCCACTCTTATTTCTATGTATCATATAAGCCAGGGTTTCCCAAACTTTTAAATTCACGATCCCCAAAATAACAATGCCGGAAACTAGGGACCCCCCCACTATCCCCAAAGTGACTGAAACATAAAAAAAACAAATAAAATAAAATGTGTGCACAGAAGTCACGGCATAACAACACAAAAGAACAGAAAAGCCTGACAACCATGATACAATTTAAATTATACTGTGGCATATATCTGCCGCATTGCATTGTGGGTAGTGCTGTGTACCTAAACCCACGTTCAGGTTCAGGTCTGGACTCGAATCCAGAGTCCGGACCTGAACCCATGGCATGATGTGTGAGCAGAGCAACTTGGTTTAGACTTCTATCACAGACTTAATTTGTGTTGACTGCTGAATAGCTACTGCTGAACTACAATTGCAATGTATATAGATATGATTAATAATATGGATGACTTGTATCGTTTCATTGTAGAATGAGTTAGCCCGCAACCGGATGTTGCTGTTACAAAAATGTCCACTCAGCTACAGCAGACATTTCATTTCTGAAGCACAGAAACATGCATTTAAAATCCAACATCAGACAGTGATATAAAAATAATAAAATAAAAACATTTTTAATGCTGTAAATCTGATGTTTTCTCATATTTTAACATATTCTAATACTATTTATTACTCATAATAGGCAAAAAAACAAGTTTTTGTTTCATAAAGCAAACAACTGTTAATCACAGTATAACAATTAACAATTGATTTACACTCAAACATGTTTCTGCAGATCAGGTTCATCAAGAAGAGCAGAGTTACAGTAATTGTATGAGTGTCAGTGGATGGAATGATGCATAAGCGACCACTGTGTTGGCTGATATGGAACTAAAACAACCAAAACAATGAATAAACAAGAGAACAGCTATAGAATAGTCGTCCACTGTAATGACCGCTATACATGAAAGGGTTAATGACATGTTGTATATGTGAAGGAACACAAATTATATTTTTTCTTTAGCCTCTCGCTTTATATTTGTATTTCTCTTTCTTTTTTGTTTGTGTTGGTTTTTATTCTGTATGCAAATCAATAAGGGCGACACAGTGGTGCAGTGGTTAGCACTCACGCCTCACAGCAAGAAGGTCCTGGGTTCAATTCCAACACCAATCGATGAGTGGGACCTTTCTGTGTGGAGTTTGTATGTTCTCCTTTGTGTCTGCGTGGGTTTTCTCAGGGTACTCTGGTTTCCTCCCACCATCCAAAGACATGCACTGATAAGTTAATTGATTAATCTAAAATTGTCCATATGTGTGAATGTGAGAGTGGTTGTTTGTCTCTATATGTCAGCCCTGTGATGAACTGGTGAAATGTC
>JAPTGZ010000002.1:14704472-14714869 GCA_029814645.1 Fowleria isostigma | reverse complement strand
TGTCTTTGGTCGGAGGTAAACAGAGGTGAACTCACTTCAAAATAAAACAAACTGGATGTGGATCAACACCATCAAATCGGATGATCATCATCATTAAATGTCCTGTCCTAACAATTATTTTCATCCATTCTTCTTTTATTTTTTCACTTCCTTGCCCACTACACCTGCATTTTGTTTAATTTTACCCGTGCCTGAACCTGCAAATTATTATTTTTTTAACTCGTCCCCACATGTTTTTGTAGGTTACCTGTGGATATCCGACCTGGTGCTGGACTCTGATACCTAGCATTAAGGTAAAAAAAAAAAAAAAAGGATATATATATGCGCAGTGTTATTTTAGTTGTCAAAAAGACTTTGTGGCTCTCTGTGTTTTCTTTTCTGTGGTAAACGGGTCCAAATGGCTCTTTGAGTGTTTAAGGTTGCCGACCCCTGATCTATACCATAAAACTGCAGGAACACACACTTGCAGCTGATGTAGTCACGGCACTTTATCAAATGACCTCTCTTCCACTGATATCCCATAATCCCATGGGACTGAGGTCCAACGAGCACTGATACTGGTATGTTTCAATATCGTTGTCAGTCCAAACAGGTTCAGCCTTTTTGGACCAATACCTTTTCTTTCCAACAGTTCATCCAATCCAACGCCCAAAGGCCAGCGTCCTGGCCCCGCCTACTGACCCATTTACCCCCAGAGTCGCTGAATGTCTGTGGGAGGCTTTTGGGTGGGATGATTTTATGCATTTAGCCAATGACCACCACGCTTCTCTGCAGTGACAGACTTAACATGCTCACACTTGAAAACCTTCGACCTGTGGGCATCACGATCATTTAGTGTGTAGTTTACAGAGGCATTTTCATTCGTCCTTCTTTTTTTTTCAACCATGCTGTGCACTGGCCACGGACATTTAAGGTTTCATTGTGGAGCATATCAACAGCATTGTTAAACCTCTCCTGCTTTGGTGTCCTAACTGTGGTTGGGAGACGTAGGGGAGAAATCTGGTTTCCTCCAAGGCTGAAGGTGCTTCTCTTTTAGGGTTTAACTTCCCAAAAACTCAATGTTTTCAAGAGGATGTGAACACAAATAACAGGCTGTGTTTGATTCAAAGAGGGCTTTATTTTACATACACTTTAATTTTACTGTGTATTTCAGCCTAACTGAACTAGGTTTTGCTCAGGTCGCCATCTCCGTCTCCATCTATCCACTCACACACTTATACCGCTGTCATTCACAATCACATATACATCAGACAAATGCACACATTCACATGTCCACTGATGTGCACACAAACTGAACTAACTATACAGACACATCTCAACTCCAGAAATGTCCTGGTATCAGCTGGGTGTCAGGTCCGATTTGGGTCCACGTTGAGTGCAGACCGAGTATGCGCAGATATCCACAGTGTGAACTGAGTTGACTCTAGCCGATTCTTTGTGGACTGCCCCCAGTGGCCTGACATATCACTGCATGCCAAGGTTTTTGGACAGACAGATGCACGGATGACCAACTGATGACAATACCCTGCGGCCTGTATGGCTGAGCTGAGCATAAAAACAGCTCGAGGCTGCCTCATCAACAACCCACTGATGCTCAACATCAATGGGGATTCAACAGTATAGGACACTGATACAAGAATGTATAGAGGAATTTGTGTTGGAAAGCAAATAATTGTATTTATTGTAAATTCAGCGGTGCATTTCTGCCCATTCACCTCCTGACATGTTAGGGTAAGTCCAGCTTCCCTTGCTACCTCAAAGCAATCACCTCTAATTGATAGGATCAGTGGATCAATAGGTATTAAACAGTTTCGATCAGTGGATGGTTTTGGTCAGTGGTGGATGTTTGGGTCTTTATGGGTTAAAAGGATCCGGAGTATTGTGGCCACATATGCACTGCATTGGCACTTTACCCACCTGCTGATTGCACTGTTAATTACTTGCACTATCTGCACAGAACCAGAACTGGTACCATTAGAATCTCAGTCATTCTCATTGGTTTAGTCCACACTCTATATTGTGGCATGTTTGCCACATTGCATTATGGGTATCCAGCCACATCCATTTATGTGCTCTTTTTATGTACAGGGTTGTGTCTGTATAGCAAATTTGAGGTTTATTTGTGTTTGGAAATGTTTATTGATCATTTTATGATTGTTTTCTAATTTTTGTTCGCCATAAGTGAACGTTGTAAGAAGAACAATTCCTTACCTGCTGTAAATGTGTTGTTTTTGTTGTAACACCAATGTTTGCCAAAATCTAAGTACTTTCAGTGCTACATAAAAAGACAACAAGCAAACTTTCTGCAACCTGCCCATGCTATAATGTATATTTTGCACTAGTTTTACTTGTTTATTCTCTTAGTTGTTTATATATTCAATTTGACTTTATTGTAATTTCTAATTGCATGGTTCTTACTTACTGCATGTGTTCACCAAACCACTGAAGCAAATTCTTAGTAATGTGAACCCTTTTAACATGACACTAAATATGATTCTCATCCTGAAAATCTTCTCCCATGACAAAGGTGATGAAGCAGAACAAAAGAATGTACAAAAATACCAATCATTAAATGAAAAAAAAAAATCATTTGAAACTCACTGGAATTTGCCTCAAGAATACTTCTAGTCTTCTAGTCTTTTTTAAAATGTAATAAAATACAAAACTTAACTAAAACACAATGAAACTAAAGTGAATACAACCAGTACAAGGACATTGAGCATAGTATTATTATCATGTGGCTCTCTTTTATTAATTTCCTTATTTACCTCAATGAGCTGTATTGTATTGTTCCTTCAAAAATATTGCAACAATCCTTGCCAAGACATATGCGACAAGAGAATTTTAACAATTCAACAAAGCATTTAGTTTTTTCTTTGCTGTTGCTCATTGAATCAAATATGAATAGTACTCAGTAACAATCCCAAATACAAGTAAAAAAGAAAATAAACCACAATATCATGATTTTCTTTTAACCCATGAAAACCCGGTGCTACTTTTGTGGCAGCTCTAAAGTGAAAGTTTCTCTTTATTTAACCTTTCTTAAGCAATATATCACTATTTATTCTAATATTATCCTCTGTATTTTGCGTTTTTTCAGTGAAAATTGTGTATTTTATGCTATTTAATTCACTGATTATGTAGATACTCAAAAAGCTCAAGGTTATTATATCAGAAACAGAGAAAACTGAAGAAAAAATTAGTTACTTTTTCCAGCCAAAATATCAATAACTGAATGTAAAAACAAGAATCTCCTTACTTTATATTCAGTAGCAAGCACAACTATAGGGAAAAAAAAAAAAAAAAAGAAAAGAATCTATATTATGGCTTTCTCTTCAAAGAATCCAGAGCAGTGTGGCCACAAAAGCTTCTCCCCTGACAAAAGTGATGAGGCAGAACGGCTTTGAACAAATATACAGTACATCAAATGAGCCACTGAGGGCAGATGATGTTAAACTAACTTGGGAGGAGATAACACATTTGGCTAACATGTGTTGATCAGGTGCTTGGAGGTCTGTTTCCCCTGCACAGGAAATGGCTGAGTGATGTTAGGCAAATGGCCAAGCAGAATATCTGGTGAAACACAGGGACAGTTTGAGCAGGAGCTGTGTTTCTCCTCCTTCCAACCACTTAAAAACAACATAATAGACGCATGAATATACAATGTCATGTCGCTGGCGGAAAGCCCCCTCTCTTTTCTGTGCAATGTCATAAAAATAGAGCCCTGCGTATCCTGATCTATAGCCTAAACAGCACTAATGAGGTATAAACAACACATACTGACTGCCCAGCCTATCCCATAATACCCTCATAACTAAACTTTAGCCCGAGGAGACAATACATATTACAGTTTCCATTAATCTCAGTAATTGGGTTAAATTTAGCTTAGTTTTTAATGGGGGGTATTTGGTTATATACTGCGAGCACAAAGATATGAGCTTTAGTTTACTGTATTATTACAGTTTTTCAGATTTAGAAGGATGTTTTTAGAGTAAGTAGCTAATTTAATTTCAAATAGGGCTCATTTACTGCAAAAAAAGGCCCCACTTGAAACAAGACAAATAATCTCGGGGGTGTGGCTACGGTGCTGAATTGAGCACACCTTTATCAGTGAGCCCCTGCCGATATTTCAGTTAATTCCTGTACATAATCCTGTAACCTCACAAACAACAACATCAGGCGTTTTGACTGGTTTATTAACACATTTTGATGATATGCCGTCAAGGAAGAACAGAGCAAACTTTTTCTCCAGTTGAAGAAGATGACGGTGGTTCAGATGCTAACAGCCTTGCTAGCTCAACACCTCGAGCAGAAAATGTGGATGCTTCAAATATGGATGTTATTCAGAGACTTGACATGATGAGAAATGACCTTATCATGAAGATTGATGTGGTATCGAAAGCTGTTCATAAGAAGGATATACAACACCTCTCAGTGTGCATGGATAAAGCAGAGGTCCACATTAGTACCATAGAGGACATGATTAACTCAGAGAAAGAGAAGGTTACTAGTGACTCTCCTCATGAACAAATAATCCCTAAAAGGATGTTAAAATCATGTATTTCAAACCAACAAAACAGCCAAGGAGGTAAGCATTTTTTCTTGGGAAATTCTCAAAATTAGCATGACATTCTTCCTACTCACATTCTTAAAACTGTTCCAATGTTTAACTCAAAATAAAACCATATAGCTGATATTCAGTAGTGATGGGAAGTCCGATTCCTTTGACTAACTCAATTATTTCAGTTCATTCAACTGTAGTGAAATGATTCTGAATCAATTAATTTGATTCATTAATCTATATTATAAAAGCCAAGGAGCCTTGGTGTGTATGTGTGTGTGAGTGTCTGCTTTATTACTGAAAAACCCAACAGGGCTAGCCTTTGCCTTTTGGAGTACTTACGTATTTTGAGTCAAGCATCAGACAGGCAAAAACTGCTTTTTAATACACCCAATACTTTTTGAGTTATTAGTTGTTTTTTCACATAACAAACTCCATACATATACATGGGGAACAGAATACTGACAGCGGATTTGCTGAAATTGTCTCCACTCTAACTTAGAGTGGAGAAGCTTGGGTTTTATGTTACAAAATCTGAAAAACAACTCTTCATAACTCTCACATTTCTGTGATTTCAGCAACAATTTATACATAAAAATGTTGGAAAAACTATTTTTATTCAAAGACTACTCACATTTTAATCTTACCACATTTTGTTTTTGATCTATAGGCCTCTAAGGGCACAGAGTGATGATTTCTCTCATTCACTCCAATGTTAAATTTCTGTCACTAACATGTTTGACAACCTATATGTTCCCATCATTACTGCTTATTCAATTCTGACTTTTTTCCCCACATTTTTGACATCAATATGTTCAGAAAACTGTCCACAATCCTCATCTTTATGAACTTTGGAGTTGACATCAGGACTCTTGGTATGCTCGCGAGGATTGCCCCTTCCTGTGCACCAGTACACAAAGTAAGGTCCATAAAGACATGAATGAGAGAGTTTGGTGTGGATGAACTTGACTGAGTTCTGACCTCAACCCAACAGAACACCTTTGGGATGAATTAGAGTAGTGACTGAGAGCCAGGCCTTCTGGTCCAACATCAATGTGTGATCTCACAAATGTGCTTCTGAAGGAATGGTCAGAAATTTCCATAAACACACTCTTACACCTTGTGGAAAGCCAAACCAGAAGAGTTGAAGATTGATTGTAATTCTGATGAGACTGGATGGATATTGCACTGTGTCTTGTATTACACACAGATGAATGAAACGGCACCAGGTAACTTATTATTCAGGTATGGATTTGAGTTGTACAGTCTTTTTGCACCCAGGAAGCAGCTGTTTCTGAGCCTGGTTTTCAGGCTCGGTCGATGGCAGGTGAATGAAGAGACTGTGTGTGGGGTCCTTCATAATCCATGAAGTCCACCTCCTCCTCCTGCTGTAAATGTCCCTGACTGTGGGTAGTCTGCTGCTGCTGGTCCTCTGGACACAGTTTATGACTCTCTGTAGAGCCCTCCTGTACTACACAGTGATGCAGGAGGTGAGGATACTTTCCACTGTAGAAGACTTTTAGGACAGACCTGTTCAGTTGATTGCATTTGTTATGTCTTCCATTTCAAATTACTTAGAGGTTACCTGCTGACACTTTCAACTAATGCTTCAGCCTTAATCAGAAACAATCAGCAGGTAATAACGACTTCCTCAAATATCACTTGTCTGAAAAAAGGAAAAACCTCTAAGCAGACCTATTCAGTTCAGCCCACGTCAGTCTCCAGTGGAGGAGGAAGTGTTGGTGGGTCTTCTTTACCAGACAGATAGTGTTCTTGTTCTAGGTGAGATGATCTATGATGTGGACTCCCAAGTCACGTGGGCTCAGGAACACTTCAGAAAACTATTGTCAGTTAACACAGTTCATCGCTACATCTCCAAATGCAAGTTAAAACTCTACCATGCAAAGCAAAAGCCATATATCAACACCCAGAGACACCAATGACGTTTCTGGGTGTTGTTGATGGATGTTGAGCCCATGTGGCAATATCCTTTACACAATGAAGCCATTTTTTAATGCAGTGTCACCTGAGGGGTCATAGGTCATGGGCATTCAGTGTTGGTTTTCAGCCTTGCCACTTATGTGCAGAGATTTCTCCAGATTCTCTAAATCTTTTCAAGATTTTATGGACCGTAGATGATGAAATCCCTAAATTCCTTGCAATTTTACATTGAGAAACATTGTTCTTAAACTGTTGGACTATTTGCTCAAGCAGTTTTTCACAAAGTGGTGAACCTCACCCCATCCTAGCTTGTGAACAACTGAGCCTTTCAGTGATGCTCCTTTTATTTATATTTACATACATATAAATTATATATATATATATGTATATATGTGTGAGTGTGTATATGTATATATGTATATATATGTATTTACACCCAATTATGACACTCATCTGTTTCTAATGAATCTGTTCACCTGTGGAATGTTCCAAACAGGTGTTTGTTGAGCATCCCTCAACTTTCCCAGTCTTTTGTTACCCCTGTTCCAACTCTTTTGTAACATGTTGCTGCCATCCAATTCAAAATATGTAAATATTTGCAAAAAAAAAGTTTATCAGTTTGAACATTAAATATCTTGTTTTTGTAGTGTGTTAAATTGAATATAATTTGAAAAGGACTTGCAAATCATTGTATTGTGTTTTTATTTATGTTTTACACAACATCCCAACTTCACTGGATTTCCCCTACGGGCCTACTGGTGAGGGTCTGCAGGGAGTCCATGATGTCTTTAATATGTGACATCACCAGCCGCTCAAAACACTTCATGATTATTGGGGTGAGGGCCACTGGTTGATAGTCGTTCTGCAGCTGCTGATGATTTTGGGATGGGAATGATGGTTTTATGAAACAGGTCACCACCTTTGCCTGAGAGAGGGAATGGGATGGACCTCAAGTTCATACACGAGTCAAAGCAGGTGAGCCAATATTTCTGGCAATATAGTGTACCTACTTTCACTGGAAAATCCAGAGAATAATATAATAAATGATGAAAACTAACGAAAGGCAAAATGAAATGAAAAATTCATTGAAATTAATTAATTCATATCAATTATTCAAGCCTTCAAGGGTTAACGAAGCACCAAACTTCACAGAACTAGATCTGGCCAAAAGAATAAATACCACAAGGACAGGGACATGTCGACATGTCTGTGAAGGACACATACTGTAACATCATGTAATGCTTCTACCCTCTTAATCTTTTATCAGTTTCCTCATTTTTCTCAATGAACTGTACAATTATAATGGTCATTATGGTCATTTTGTCATTTTCATTATTGAATTCTCTTGTCCTTGATGCCATGGTATTATTACTCATCATGATATTTATGCCAATGCCTTATATTCAGCCACCCCCTAAGAGAAAAATATACTTTTACACTCAGCCATATATAAGAAGCCGAGGTAGCGACAAACTCAGGCCTGGTTAGCCACTCATAATACAAAATGCAAGACAAAAAGACTAATGAGCTGTCCTTCACATAGTGAGCAGCCAGAGCTGTAGAATACTGTTATTCAAGGACTCTGTGCATGACCCATTCGTTTTCGCTTGAATACACCCAAACAGGAAAACAGAGATTTACCAAAATTTCTATTTGGAGGAGTTTGCAGAAACCTTCATTTTTGGTAGACATGGTCATCGTTGTCGTGTAAAGCAGAGGTCTTCAAAAGGCGATCTGCAGAGAGGGATTATGAAATGTTTGGTTAATTAGATAGTTTTTAATATTTTTAAAATTTTCTTATCATTTTTTCCCCCACAAATTTAAATGTCTTTAAAAATACATTAACATGAATTCAGTATATTGTAGCAAATGGATAAATGGAGGCAGACGGGTATCTTTCAGTCAGAAATGCACATCCATACATGAGCTCTGTCATGCTCAATGCCTGTGGACTCATCACATGACTAGACCTGTATGAAGGTACATTTATATATTGAACTATACCCAGTTTATTATAAAAGACATTTAAATACTACATCTATCTATCTATCTATCTATCTATCTATCTATCTATCTATCTATCTATCTATCTATCTATCTATCTATCTATCAGGGGTTCCTTCATCTCTCCATCAGTTTGGGGGTCTTTGGCTTGGAAAACATTGAAGACCCCTGGTGTAAACTGATAGGCACAAATGCAGAGACAAATCCGATTTTCCACATTACCTGTTATGTGTAAATGGCCCCTAAATATCAAGCCTAACCTAACGTTATGGCAATGCTAAAGAAGTTGCAAACATTAGCTTTGTTTTAATATCACAAGATTCTCCCTTTGGTGACTGTCTTGGGCTAATGACACTAATGACTGAGATTCCTGACTCTTGACTTACCTGTAACGTTATTTGACTTTTTTCAAAACCAGAAGTTCCTCAGAGAACTTTGTCCTCCTGGTTGCTGGGCCATGGAGCTGAAACTGCATCTGCAGACGCTGACGCTTACTAACGTCCATCAAAGAATAATAACATTTATCTATTTTTATTTATTTAGAATGTGGGAAAAAAACAAAAAACAAAATTAAATTAAATTAAACAGAATAACATCCAGCACCCCCGGGCTTGGTGGCCCCCTTATAATAAAATAAAAAAATCATGTAATTACATATGTGTGTGTTTTAATATACACAAAACACCCTAAATGTAGAAATAGCAGTAATACCACATTCATTGATGACATTAGGGATGGACAGGGGCATGGCAGTCTTAGAAGGGGGATGATTTTGACTGTTTATATTTCAGGGGGAATGACCCCCCCCCTTCAACTCAAGCACTGGCTGTGGGTGTGATGTGATGTGTCCTAACATTTCCCTATACTATACTGCATTTCATAGTAATACAATAGTAGAAGAATAGAATATATTGGCTAATATAATATTATTTTTCGTTGGTTTAGAGATGGACAGACTGGAGACTTTTTCAACACAATAGTGCTGCACATGCAGTTATATGAGGTTGAGGCCAGAAAAGAGACTGACAAGACACAAAAAGAGCTGACGGATGTCACACATACAAAAGGCGTGACATTAAATGGTGTCACAGTCGGTTTAATCTCATGTGTTGATGACTATGTCACATTGACATGCTCTGTTTGAGAGGCCTCCAGTTGAAGAGTCCAGACGTACACTTCAGTCAGTATATACAGCACCAGATATTTGATGACGTTCCAACATCTTGTCGAATACCTGACCTTCTCTAAACCAATGGGAGCTCACTATGCTATATTCACGTTTGAACTGTCCTCTGTTTTTCTATGCATTCCCAGGTATTCACTGCATTATTTAGTCTGTACAGTAAACATATCATTCAGTATTTTCTGTTAAAACCTAAACAGCCGCTGGCAACCAAAATCATCTACTGATCTAAAATGTTTAATACGTTTTGAACCACTCATCCTGTCAGTATATTTCAATAATTCAGGTTAAATGTGGTTTCTGAGCTTTCCAGCGGCATTAGATATAACCCATTTGGACGTTCAGAGACTCTGTAGTGAAACACCACCACCCTCTGCAACATTGATTCACAGGTAAAACTCATGGAGTTTGACAAACAACAGTGGCTGTAGAAACATATTTTTATTGTTAACGGCATGTTTTGCTTATAAGTCACTTTTTCCACATTAGTTTTTTTTTTATTAGTATTAGTTTATTTAGTTTATTAGTTTATTTCAAGCTTATGCACTCCATGTACAGCATTAGTTACATATACAGGCAGGATGGTCGGTGGCATTACTAGGCAACATGCAGAAGCAGTGCCCCTCCCCACGCCTGGGTACAAAACTTGAGCAATGTCTGAATCACAACAGAAAGTCATCGAACTTACAAGCAACCTGAATCACGGTT
>JAPTGZ010000002.1:13976812-13986812 GCA_029814645.1 Fowleria isostigma | reverse complement strand
CAGTTACATTTCTCTCATAATATCCAAACAAACTTTGTCTGATGATGTCCATTTCATCAAATATCATGTGGTGCGACTATTATGTCATTGACCGATATGTGATATTTAGATGAATATTTCTGTATAAATGTCATGTGGTGTTATGATTATGCTGATTTTAGGATGAAAACAGAAAAAAATGTCATCTAACCCTGTCAAACCTGTCAACTATGTTACCCCTTTAAAGGAAACTCAAAAAGTCCCACAATTATATATTGACCCATAATCTTATATCAAAAATAACAAACAGTATTTCCGTTTATGTCTGAAAATGTATATAAGTAAGCAAAATATCAGCTCTAAGTTTTATTATCTAAATTAAATAAACACCAGTAGTAAAATCTTTACTGTTTGGAGCAGATAAGAGTTAGATCTGTAAAAAACTCTGAGATTTGACGTTGCATTTCTATAATGTGTTAAGACAATCACTCATCTACGTCCACATACGCAGATGGTTTGCTTGATGGATGTGAAACAGGTTACTATGGGAACGTACGATTGTTTGCAGACACAGTCACATGTGAGTTTCCTGTATCTGGTTAAATCGGAGTATTTATGAAGAGAGGTGGGATGAGCGGAAGGGGTTTCTGCCTCCCTGAGATGAATGTGATCTACTCTGGAGGATCTGAGGACGCAGCGTGTGTCAGAGCAGGAAAAATGACGCTCGCTCCGTTCCCAAAACAGCCTGGTGATTTCGGAGCAGATAAATCTAACCTTGAGGTTTTTGGTTTTTTTTTTTTGTCTTTGGGGGGTGTGTGTTTAACTCGAGCCATGAGGTGCGTTTTATTAAGTTACAAAAGTGTGTGGAGAATAAAAACCCAAAAAGAGTGGAGGAAAAGGGGGGAGATGATGAAGACGTTGGGTGACTTACGGAGCAGGTTCTGCTGCATGGAGTCGGAGCGGTACAGGCTGACCGTGCTCTTCTTGAAGACGTTCTTCAGGAGCTGAGCCCTCTCCGTCAAACTGCGCACACACACACACACACACACACACACACACACACAGACACACACACACACACACAAACAGGCAGTGTGTTAGCGGCACGCTGAGCGCCACGGGAAGGTTTAATGAGCCATACATCAAGCCGAGTCCGAGGAGCTCCAGAGTCAACGGGGCTGTCAGCTGCTCTACCTACTGCTACAAACACCACGTAGACACACTCGACTCTACAGGAGCACAGAGGGAAGAGCCACATGTGTGTGAGAGGCAACCGCCCGGCGCAACGCGAAGAAACAACATCACTGTACTGACAACAAACAGTGCGTTTGCCAGGGTTTGGTGAGAGTGAATGTGAAAAAACATCCAAGTGTTGAAAGGAAAAAGTCAAGTTAGTCATTTAGTTTAGGATTTGATGCTAATAACTTGCATGTATTTAATAATTTAACTCTAAAAACGACATTTGACAATCCCCCCATACCCTTTCGACACCTCTGTTATATCACTAAAGACGTGATTTGACGACCATTAGAAGAGGTTTTGCTTTTTCAAATGTAACGGATGCTGTGATAGGTGGAGGTGACCACAAGCCATACTAGGCCGACTGATAGGATTAAATAATACATTTACACAACTTTACCCCAACTTTTCTGCCAATGTGACCAATCAGTGAAATATCCCATGATCCAATTATGCCTATAAGACCCCTATGTGTTGAGCTGTAGATGTATGTGACCAAACTCCCTCTGGCTTCAGACATGTCATATATATAACATAAAAATACCACTCAAGAACCTACAAGGTAAATAAATCCGACAAAATATCAAAGCCAAATTCATATATTCATGATGTCCAGTATGACTGTAGCACTGACGTACCATATGAACCGAGATCTTATTGGACAGTGTCATAAGTCGCATTTTCCTAACATCAAAGATCCTTGTCTTGGTCACAGGTATATGTTTGTCTTTCCTGAAAGCAGCAGAATCTTTTACAGATTTTAATGTCCTGTGTGTGTTGAAGTATTTCCATAAAGCGTTTGTTTCCTAAAAGACAGGCAGTGATGCTTCATAGGCATTTTTTTTTTTTTTGTATTTGGCCATCCATCCTGTTTCCTCATTGTATTCAATACTGAGAATACGGTCTGGAACTGCTCCATTTGCTGTAGATTATGCCAAATCTATTTTATACTGGGCCAATCACGTCTAAGTCAGTTCAAAGCAAAGTTATAATAGGTTTGGATTTTTCATTATAGTTTAGTTTTATTTAGTTTTGAGATTTTTTTTCTGTAATTCAGTTAGTTTTAATTAGTTTTTAGAGCAGGTGAGCTACTTTTTATTAGTTTTAATTTTGTAATATCTTTCATCTTCCTCTTGGTCGTATTCATATTAATCCCAGACAGGACTCTGCTGCTTTCTCCCAACTTCAGTCTCCATGTTTCGAGGTGGAGTGGAGATGAGAAGACGACACTAAACCACAAGTGACCAGAAGTGTCGTATGGTGCCGCCAGATAAAATTGCTTGGGCAAGATAAATCGATTTAATATCAATCTAACATTTACAAAGACAAAAACAAAGAGTTTTATCCATGTTTTTTACACGTTGTAGTTAGCTTTGTAAGCACACAATACAGTTTCAGTTAGTTATTGTTTCGTCTTTTAATTATAGTTTTTATTTATTTTAGTTAACAAGAATGTTTTTTCCATCCTAGTTTTTTGTTATTTTGTTAGTTTTCGTTAACGATAATAACCTAGGCTCCAACACTGTTTTTTTATTTGACCATAACTATGTTATTGTATTGATTTTTTGTATTGATGTTTTTACTTGTGAGTTTCTTGTCTGTATACTTGGTTTTGTGCTTCTTTTTGGAATCTCGATTTCCTGAGGGCTCTGTCCAAAGGATCAATAAAGTACTATCTAATCTAATCTAATCTGAGTCTGCAAATCCCTTTACAACTGTTGTCTGATTCAAAAATAAGGCTTACAGATTACACTTGTATTCTTAAGTTTCTCGGACAAAAGCGTCAGTTCCGTCTTATCTGTGATTGGTTTACTCGGCACCTGTTAGTCCCGCCTTCATATTTGGATTCAAGCCCTGCGATTCCAGACGGTTTTCTCAGTATTAAATGCACAAAAGAAACGGGACGGCTGGCCAGACTACCTACAATGCGCCCAAAAATGAGCCGATGTGCCCCGTGTGTAACATGTAGCCTCCGGTCTTTATTAAATCATGTTCAAAAAATTGCAACTACTTTTGCAATTTTCACTTGCTTCCACGATTTCATTTCCTTCGCTGCAAAAAAAACCCTGAAGAAATATTTTATAAAAGCTGCCATGAAATCATTTTAGGCTGCGATAATTCTTCCCCCCTCTCTCTAAAAACATAAATCCTGGAGGGTTGGATTCCTGAACAGCTCAGCGTGTTCACATCAGCGCGTTCGTATATTTCTTGTCTTTGTACCTGTTTGTGTGTTTGTGCGTGGACGTAAACTCCTGTATTTATCTGCGGACGTGTCCCTGTGTGTGTTTGCTTCTTGATGTGTGTGCCAGCGGCCGGCCTGCGTGCAGCCTGCTGGGTCTGGGACAGTGGCCAGGCGAGGGGATAGTTTTCAGCCAGCAGGAGATCTCACACTGATCGGCTCCACGCTAATGCCTGCTGCAGGCCTCCGGGACCCCCGAGAGCCCGCAGGACGGGTTCAGCTAATACGTTTTCATAATATATGGCTTTAATATAGGGGGGACCGTTGCTCTAAAATGAGACGTTCGGTTTCTGGAAAAAAAAAAAAAAAAAAAGACACCTAGTTTTGTCATGATTACTGACATTATAGTCAAACTCCAGCAATTTAGCAGCAATTTGAAGATTTCTTCTTTCCACATAGTCATAGTTTTTGGCAGGGGAACATGTGCATTTGTGGGCTTTTGGGACTACACATGATTCTTCCTCCCAAGTTTCTAATAGATTTTAGGGGGAGAAAGTATTTTTATCTCACATACCAGAGGAGTAATGGTTTGATAGGTGATACGATGATTTATCCCATACAGCGGTAATGGCTTTGTCTGTTTACAGCATTAGGACGCTGAAGCCAACGCACAAATACAGCAGCGGTAGAGTAAACGTACAATAACATTTAGATACAAACCTTGTCCAGTAACCTGTCTACTGGGTGTGAAAGTGGCCACCGAGGAAACCTAAGATTCGACTTATTATAACAACACTGGTCTTTCCATCAGCCAGGCAGATTATTAGAATGAACTGGACAAGACTGTAAACCAAACTGTGTCAGTGTGGGGAGGTGATGGAACGACTTCAACGAGCGGCTTTACTTCTTAAACATAATGAGAGGCATTTTTTCTTGTCTTGTGAAAATCCAAACAAATTATGTATTTTTCAGTTTCTGTTGCCCAAATCTGCCCCTGTGCATTTCCCTTTTCTTCCTGTCTTTTATTAATTCATTGTCTGTTTTTTCCGTTTTCATTTGTGTCACTGTCATTTGTAATTATAATGTGTATATAATAGTATTAGGTTATCACCGAGTTTGTTTTTGGTCTTTTTCAGTATGTAAATGTGTTTGTATGTAAAATATGTAGTAGTGGAAGAGAAAAAAAAATTTATATGTTGAGAAATTAATACTGACAAGGGGCGGGGCTAGATAAGCAGGTCGCTTCCCCCCCCCACTCCTTTCCTGAAATTTTTTGTTACCTTTTGGAAGTCTTTTATTTGTCTCCGTTTTTGTTTCGTTGTCAATTGTACATGAATTTGATGCATTTTTTTTTTTTTGTTTGAAGTAAATAAATCAAAAATCAGTTACAGACAAGGTATAAAATTAACACCCGCCAACAAATGGAATAAATGGACTGATTACTGTGAATCTAATGTACCTGCCCAAAGTAACGTCTGTTTTTTGTTTTGTTGTTGTCTGACGACTATGTTTGCAAAATTTACTTGAAAACAATTAACTACCACTCAGCGCCAGTCGCAGGTAATAAATTAATTTGGTGTGTAAAACAAAAACACACACCCGCTGATGCACGATGGAAAATTTTGAACTGAATGTGAGTTTTTGTTTTCATACATTTAACCATTCCTGCCGGCTGTCAGGCTATTTTGACCCCCGCGGCACACTGTACTTGTGTTTTGGAAGGCTTGGAACGGCCTGACATCAGCTACTGGAGTTCTATTCTATCCCTTTGTTTAAACGAGCACGGCGGGAAGAGCGTTTCCAGGAAGATTCGGCCACGTGTTCTCGGCATGAAGCCACCACAAGCAAAACGAAAAACAAAGAGCAGTTAGATAGCAATAGTAACATTTTTATAATACATAACTGTAAGTGATGCTTAAGGTGAGACACTACAGGTGAATAGGGTCAAATTTTAAAATAATAGATATCACCATGAAACTTCCTCAGTTGATTAGTTACATAAGTATGAACAAAAAACGTATTACAAATTTTTAAAAATTGTATGTTTAATTATGCAAATTAGGCATTATCTCATTAAATATGCATAATTTTGCATATATTTTTGGTAGACAGATGTGAACATATAATAAAGCCAGGTGCAACGTTCTTTTTTTCCCCAATTTGTTTAGATTCAAGATAAAAACTAAACTATCGAGGGATTTCAGGATATCTGTTTTCATCAGCTAGGAAACCAAAATATACTGTCCATAACCTTAAAAAAGTTTATTTTCATCATAGTTTTTTGTTTAAAATGTCACAGAAATCAGGCCAGGAATGATTAATTAACAAATCCCTCTGCAAATCTCTTCAGAGTACTGCTACGTGTATAAGTGAACAGTTTGGTGTACATAGGTGAAACCGTTTATGACAGACTTCAGTAAACACATCAAACTTGGCATGTAGCATTGGAATGCTAACGTCTAGGTAAATCCGGGAGAAACTTACTGTAGTAAACAAACTGGAATTAAATAAACATGTTAATGTATGTTTTCTTTGTAGCAGATTGAAAGAACACACATTAAAGGAGTAAAGTAGCACAAAATCTCATGAAAAATCTATGTTTTTGCCTGCCGTGTCTCACCTTGGCATGATTATCATAAAAAAAAAACATGGCAATTATTTTACGTCAAACAAGGCATAATTTTTTTTCTTTGGCCTGGTAAATTTTTGGAGGTTACTAGCCAATGGTAGATGAGGTAAAAAGTTACATTTACGCCCTGATTACAGATATTTAAAAAAAATAATTGTGATAAAATTAATCGATTCCAAGGAAAAACTGTTAAGAGTTTACACCAAAATTTGCAAATGTACCCTGTTTTTTTTTTTTTTTTTAATGCCGAAACCTACTTAAAATAAATAAGACATCCCAGAACGAAGACAGGCGAGGGCATGTGAAGTGTAACAGTACCTTTTCCCGTGCACCACAGCTCCAGGGTCTTTGGATAAAGCTTCCAGCTCCTGCACCTCATCCACCAGAGTCTTGAAACACACCTTCTTCACCCTTTAAATTAAACAACATCACAACCGTTGTACCAGACAGCCATCACCATATGCTTCAGCGTCATGCGGCTCTGACATGACGTCGTACTCTCCTCAATTTAATCTCCTCAGAGCAGGAAATAAAACTTTTAGCTTTTGCAATTTGCTGCTGTGAGCTGATGTTTGCCAGATCAAGGACGGAAACAAACACTTTCCCATGAAGTATTCGCCGAACGGGAACGCTAGTGTTCCTTGGAAGTCCCTGCAAACTCTGAGAGGTATTTCTTTCAGGAGATAGGAGAGATTCTGGAGGAATTTCCTGTATCGGATGTGTATTGGAGTGATGATGAGTGAGCAGAGTGGGGAGAAGACTCACACTTTGTAGGCCACGTCAAAGACCAGCGAGGTGACTGGGATGAAGAACAGGCCCATCCAGAACACCCCCGAACTGAACATCATGCTAGCCTGAAACACACACACACACACACACACACACACACACAAATATACGCTTACTTTCAGGTCAATCTAGACAATACAGAGTTCAACAACTGATCAGATAAAAGAAGAGCCCTTTAAAGAAGAAACACCTGATAAAGAAGAGCCGCTAGCAACTTCTGCAGAGCCACATAATAAGAAACATACATGACAAAAGCAGGTCAAAACAAACAGTTATATTGTGGAAATAGAGGGAAGACGGATCCAAATAACCTGCTCAAAGTGGGTTAAGCCGCCATGACTAAGTGATACCATGTTTTTCTATGGATCCCTCCACCTCTCCGCCCTTCGGGGCAGAGGAAGTACCTGTGAAGTATTTAGACAGCAGTATCTCCTTCACAGGAAAACAGCTCAAATGTGTGCCGTGTTGAGGGCTGCTGTCAATGCTTCACAGCAGACGGAGGACAACGATCTGAGGTGTCTTTAAATGAATGCACAACACAAAGGACACTTAACGTCAGTGGGTTTTTGCTTTCCTAAAGTTTAAGCTTCTGCGGTGTGTGCAAATGATGCAGCTTTTTAAAAAATAATAAATACAAAAAGGGGCGAAACCAGTCAGCAGAAGAAAAGGCTGTTAAAAACGTGACTTTCTATAATATTTCACATCAAAATTTGAGAGACAGGCTTTTATATTTTATTTATATATTACATCACAGAAAGAAAACCAAACACTTGTAAGTGAAGAGGTTAGTATTGTCTCGTTTTAAACAAATCTGAATTTTCGGTAACATAATAAAAACATATTCAGCATGAAAGAAAACCACTGAAACTAAAACTACTTCACGCCTCTAAGATAAGTGTGTCGGACAGATGTTTAATGTCAAAGGTCATCCACCGTCCGGGACTAATAGTCAGTAATCCTTCCTTTTACAGTCCCATAATCAGTACTTATCCCATAAATACATCAGCATACTGTTGAGTGGTTATCCCTACTAAAAACAAAGACTACATATGAAATACTTAGAGAGAAGTCAACTATGTGCATGTAGATTTGACCAGTTTACAATTTAATAACAAAAATTTGAATTAGAAACACCTCTACTATGACTGATCAATTCAAGATACAATCCTACTTATCCGAGATTGATGGTTTGTTAGAATTTCTACTGTATTTTATTTAGAGACAAGTAACAATCCAACAAAACGATGCACTCGTTTCTACCAAATCGTTTTGGTTTGGGGTCTTTGATATATTACAGAGGTGTACTGAACAAATACATGAAGCCTATCTGAAGAACGAAAACACCATCCATAATCCATCTGCTCTGACCGTTTATGTGACTGTTGTTTCTCACCATATTCTGCAAAGCCCTGTGAGGCGACCTTGTTGTGATACTTGTTGGCCCTTTAAATAAAATTGAATTGAACTGAAACACTTGGGAAGTCGGGTGGTTGCAAGATGAACCCACAGCTGCTGAATTCTCAGTGCTGCTGCTGCAAAAAAAACCCCAAGAACAACAACACTTTATTCTGAGGCTGGGGCGGGTAGGCATGACAACAGAGAGTAAAACAGAGGCACAGAAGACGGACATCCGAAGCATGTTAAGTTTCACTTTCAGATTTCGGTAGTTAAAGAGCCCCGCCCCCACTGTACTGAAAAAATATTGAAAACGTATCGAACTGAAATATACTGCTCAAAAAAATAAAGGCAATACTTAAACAACACATCTTAGATATCAATTAATGAAATATTGCAGTTGAAAATCATTATTCAATGTATAGTAGAGTACATTGAGAACAAAATAACAAAAATGATCAATATATTAGTATATACTGAATAACAATTTTCAACTGCAATATTTCATTAATTGAGATCTAAGATGTGTTGTTTAAGTGTTCCTTTTATTTTTTTGAGCAGTATACTTTAACTCTTTCCACACAACATCTCGTCACTGCATTCTCCGTTTACGCAAGTGTCCTACACGGAGAATGCAGTGACGAGATGATGGCGGGGAAAGAGTTAAACTATTTCCACACCATCATCTCGTCACTGCATTCTCCGTTTACCACACCCACGTGACGGCTGACATAAACTACACTGTGCGTCAGTTCAGCCAGCACGACTCATTAATGAATCAAACTTTGAAACTGGACTGGGAAATATCTAGTTTCTGGACGATGAAATGATAAAATGCCCCTGAAAAAAAGAGTGAATAGTATTTTCGTAGCTTTAAAATGTAAATACAGTGTTTTATTATTGGAAAAAGCCAACCGTATAAATCTGAAAAATGAAAGTGAATCCTCCGGTGAACATTGTCGCGGTGTTATCTGAGGTTCAACTCCTCACCTCCCAGCAGCACTTTGAGCTGCTTATCGTAGAACTCCATCTCTCTCTGGGAGACCAGGCTGCATTCTGCGCACTGTCGAACCGGATCCACGAAGCACATTCGAGGCAGCGCCACCTTCTTACTGCAGCATTTGTCGCAGAAACAGCGGCCGCAGCGTCGACAGTGGTGCTGAGGAGGAAGAAAGAACAGATGAAACGCTGAACTCATCGACAGGAACAGGAGGAAGAGTTTGATTTGAACCCGTAAAGACCCAGGGCTACTCTAGTGGTAGTTCCCAAATTTATTTTTCTCTCTATTTAACCTTTCTTAGGTGAATTATCACCATTTATCATAATAATATTCTCTCCATTTGGCATTTTTTCAGTGAAAATCAGGTGTTTTCCTATATGCATTTAATTGATTATGTACTTCAGGGGTCTCAAACTCATTTAGTTCAGGGGCCACATTCAGCCTAATTTGATCTGAAGTGGGCCGAACCAAAAAATAATACCATAATTATATATAAATAGTGACAACTCCAAACTTCTCTCTATCTTTTAGAGCAAAAAAAGTAAAATTATACCATGAAAATGTTTCCGTCTACAAACTATCCTTTAAACCAATGTGAATAACATGAACAACCTGTAATTTCTTAAGAAAACAAAGTCCAATTTTAACAATATTATGTCTCAGTTTATCTTTTACAGATCACAGTGGATCTACAAATACTGTATACAAAACACTTAATAACAGGCAGAATATTGGTAAACTTGCACTTCAGATATTTCAAAATGTTAATATTTGTTCATGTTATTTGTGT
>JAPTGZ010000002.1:13906006-13916535 GCA_029814645.1 Fowleria isostigma | reverse complement strand
GGGTGGGGGGGTGTGTGTGTGTGGGGGTGTGTGGGTGGGTGGGGGGTATTCATGGTAGTGTGCTCTGTAAGTGCTGCAACTGCCGCAACAGCCAGAAACCGAAAATGTTACTTATCAAGCTTTGGATGTCTGACTACCTGCTTCCCTGTCTGTGTTACACAGCAGACCTTGCATGAAATTTCCACAACTTCTAACATGTGGGACAAACAGACAGGCTGGTCTGTGTTTGGCTTTGCCCCTAAAGCCAGTCTAACCCATTAACGCCATGATCCAGTTCAATGACCAGCTATCCCGGCTGCAGTGTTACAGCATGGCAATTAATTGACAATCACTGAAATTTAATTAAGCCAAGTGTTATCAACACTTAATCAATAGTCAATTAATTGCTTACATCCCTAGCAGTTGGTAATGCACTCTTATTGTTTTTTATTTTTTCTGAAATTCAGAATTGAAAAGATATTTCTTGAGCTTTGGGACTGAGGTCATGTTGTTTATGAAAAATCCCATAATACTTACATCAAGTGTGTCTTCGTTGATCACAAGCATGCCCATGTTCTTGGTCAGTAGTTTGCAGGAATGTCCTACAGTGAAAAAGAAAAACAGAAGATTCAACAATCAGACACGCTTGTCAAATTAACTCTTTAACCATGAACATAAACCCACTAATTCTGCCTGGTTTGTGATCAGGGTGGTTTTAGAATCATCATTTATTTTATTGAATTATTTTAACAGATTTTATAACTCTTTTACTGATACACTTTGTTGTTTTCTTTTCCTGTTGTTGTTAATCTTGTCTTTTCAATGTGCATTTGCTTTATTAAGATGTCCTTCAGCTCAATGGTGGTGTATCTGCCCAGTCCCCAGTCACACATGCATAAGAATTCTTAAAATACAAATAAACAAACATAAAATAAAACAAAAATACAATCCTCAAAAGAAATACTTCAAATGCAGCAATACCACATTTTAAAGGATACCAATTAAAAAGTTACAGCTTGGAGACAGTGTCTCTGGGACATGACTAATGAGTTTGGTTTACAAGGGTTTGTCAGTTTCCTGTTTTAATAGGCAGTTACAACTCTGAGTTACCCAACATTGCTCTCTGGGGAGCGTTCTCCTCTGCTCTTGGCTGGGACAGATGCTTAGGGTCACAAGCAAGGTGGTAGACGGTGCCTCCCGTTGGGGAAAAACAGAAATATTTCACAAACTAAAAGTGCAGCCTTCAGTGCAGTACCACAGTTGTATGAAAAGGCTGCCATCTGTGGCATAACCACATGAATATTTGTGGGATTCAACACTTTGCTTCTGTCTGGAAAGAGATTTTCGTTTCTTTAAGGGGGTTACCACAAAGCCCATGTCTTGTGAACACATGGGTGGTATTTTCTGAGTGAGCTGGATCTACGCACAAAACACGCAGACATAGTCCAAACACAATCGAGCACACACAGTACACATAGGGGGGCCGTGCATGAGGAAATGAGTAGATTTCACCTCCAGAGCTGGAGTCAACCAAACAGGTTGAGGTCTGGAACTGGCAGATTGTTTTCTTAAGTGCAAAGGTGCAAACGTCAAAAAATTTGCAAATGTGTGGAAAATGTCTCCCCATCTCAACACTGTCTCTCCTCCCTTCCCCCTTGTCAATTCCTGCCACAGCCCTTCCGCTTAATGTGTTTACCTTAAGCTCATTTGACTGCAGCCAAACTGCCCTTTTTTTCTTTTTTTTTTTTCTTTTATTTCAGCAGAGAAAGTTACATTCTTGGCCTTTCTCCATCTCAGGCGGAACTAAACACTGCTCCCACAGGATTTGAGGAATGTCCAACAGCGACACTAATGTCACAGTTATCTGAGATGGTGCAACAGTTTACGCTGCTCGTTTTAGCCAAAGAAGGCAGAGAAAACGGACATGACCAAGTGTCACTGGGGCTGGTGGAGGCAAAAGAGGTGGGGACGTGAAATCAGTGAGTGGAAATGGTGAAGGAGGTGGGATGTGGACACCTACTGACTAATATTTGTGTTGGCAGATCGGTGATTTATACGTCAGGCCGAGTGTCTGCTGCGGGTTCAATTAAAATAACAGAAAGGCACAAATTGATGATGTAAAGACACGTGGGGTGAGGACAGCTGTTTCTTCCGCTGCCATTTTTCAAGAAAATCTGTACAATGTGACTCAGAAATTATGTTTTCAGACAAAGTTAAAAATATAATCTCAAAGATCTTCATTTAAGGCGAGACACGGCAGGTAGAAACATTGATTTTTTTTCATGCAGTAGTCAATTTTGAGATTTTATGCTGGTTTACTCTTTCAGTGTGTATCCTTTCAAGCTGTTATAAAGAAAATGTGGAAAATATACATTTAGATGTCTATTTTATAACAGTTTGTTTACTTGTGGCAGTAAGTTACTCCCAAATTTACCAAGAAGTTAGCATTCCAACATGACATGCTGACTGTTTACTAAAGTCTGCCGTGACTGGTATCACCTATGTACACCAAACTGTACACTTACACACTTAGCAGTATTCTGTAGATATTTACAGAGGGATTTGTTCATAAAACATCCCTGGCCTGATTTATGTGACATTTTAATTTTAAAAAACTATGGAAAATTTTTATTTTTTTAAGGCTATAGACAGTATATTTTGACTTTTTAGGTATTTTCTGTATTTTTTTTTTTCTTCTTGTGTGTAAACAAAAAGAAAAAATATTTTGCACCTGGCTTTATCATATGTTCATATTTATCTACTGAAAACATATGCAAAATCATGCATATTTAGTGAGATAATGCCTAATTTGTATATTTAAACATTAAAATTTCAAAAACTTGCATACTTTTTTTTCATACTTATGTAAGTAATCAACTGAGGAAGTTTCATGGTGATATCTAGTATTTTAAAATTTTACCCTATTCATTTTACCCTAGTCAGTTAAGTCATTTACTCTCGTCAAATGAGGTATGCTATGTTAACTCTCCTGTCAGTGCCTTTGACCAAAATGTTGGCACAGATCTGGAGTGGGTCTCTGGGGGGGTTCAGTGGCAGCCCTCAGCTCTTTGTGTGTACACTAGGACTGGGGAAAGGCACAGGTTAGATTTCACTGCATGGGCAATAGCAGGGAACTTTACATTGACTTTAATACAGGCTTCACCCAACTGTACCAACAGAGGATTGGGTTATTCTATGATTTTGTTACTACAAAACATATTTGCAAACACTGACACTGACAGAACCTAATCCTGAATGTAGTATAAACTCTGCTCTATGTTAAGATGTGACTGGGTTTGAGGGAAAACCCAGTTTGTGGTCGGATTACTCTGTTAGTTTATCAGCTGAGGCACTGATGGTGACGAGGACTCAACATCATCACGAACCTTCGCCACGTGTGTAATAATTCTGTGCAAAATCCCGTTTCATGCACAAATATAAATGTTGGATGTGAAGTGGACTAAAGGAACACTTACTGCTGACAGAGTGGACACACCAGCACAGATAAAATCTAACTCTAATCGGACTGTAATCGGTATGAGGGCGTGGCCAGCTGACTGGTGATGCTGGGTGACATCACACAACAAATGAATTTGAATGAATGAATACACAAAGCTGTTAAATGTATAAAAAGGTGTATTTCTGTTATTGGGGTTAAATTATGGAATGACATGCATATACATTTTAAGATGTGTGACTCATTAATAGTTTTCAAAACACTGATTTGTATTTTTCAGGAATACAAGCAGGAATGATTTTTGATGTTTTGATTGGTTTTGAATTGAATGTAGGCAAGGCGTATATAAGCATTTAGCTTCTGCCTAAACCTATTTGGTCTTCAGAATTCAGTCGGTTAACTTAATATCAGCCTCACTGTTTGTATTTTCTGTATTGTGGATGACTGAATAAACCTGAACCTGAATAAATTAATGAATGCATTATTGTGTCGTGCATACAAACATGCCCATCACTTACATGGCCTTATAAGACACTGACAATAACAATATAAACCAAAAATACCAGACAGTAGGCCCAATAGATCTAACTAAGATAATGTACTGAACAATTAAAACCCGATTTATTTGAAGTGTATCTAAAAAAAATAATAAACATGCAAGTACCACTCATCCCCACTAGGGGCCACCAGCGATAACAGAATTAAAGTCTTGGAGATTGCTACTTTAAAGTTTCATTCACATACATGTACATATTTTACACTGTAATGTATGTTCACTTTTTGACATTTCATTCTAATGAAGAATTTTAACTAACATAGCATTAGATTAGATGCACCTGACATTGATGTGGTGACATGTATAAGTCTGTACTGTGAACATGAGTTTGGTAACTCGCATAAGTGATGTACAATGATCCTCCGATGCTTGATCAGTATTGAAACATCTGTACATTAGTTCTAAACTTGCTTCCTGTGTTTCAAAATGGAATGTGAATAAAGGTCATGTAGAGTGGCTGTATGTGTACTGTAGTGCTGGTATTATTGTATTACTATGTCTGTGCCATTCATCAGTTATTTCCCTGAAAAGGTGAGAAGACGCCATCGAGACGTCAGAGGGTTACATCAAATGGGGGGATTTCTAGAAATTTCACAACTGTTGGACATGTCTGATGGAAACATCATAAAAATGTAAGACCGCAAGTGAAAAATATACATATATCATAGGCCTTTAAATATGGAAATCTATCTTTGGGGGAAGGATTTCCTCCTAACCAAGATTAACTGTGCTGCTTTATGCACTTGCCTTCTCAGCTGTGATCACTTCAGAGTGCAGTAAAATTTCCCAAAAAGCTGAACAGCAGGCACTTTCCTTTCATGGAACTCTGCCTCTAACTTGGCTTAAGCATTACATGTGTATAACTCCCTTCAACCAACAACTCACAGCTCTGGCACAGTGTCCCAGAGCAAACATTACTCCTGCCTCAGACAGACAGACAGACAGACAGACACGTGCTGTCAGAATATTTACTGTATATTATGTAATGATGGTTCAAAACAAGGGTGAAGTAACACAATGGCAGTCTTCACAGCTTCTGATGTGTCAGTCAAATCCAGCTGCCCTGGTTTGTTTCAGTGTTCTAAATGTAAATGCTGTGCCAAAAGTCAGGCCAACTCAAAACAAAAACACACCAAAACGTGACAGGCTAAATTCACCACTCCAGTGAGGCAACTCCTGGTTATAGGGATCATTTTTCAATGAGGAAAATAGTAAAAAAAACAAAGTCAATATTGAGAGGAGGTTTTACAGAGCGACTCAGTCAAAAGGCGGACCTGTAAAAATACTTCTAGTGAGCATGTGCTTCTGCAGAGCGCCCTCACATCTGGGCACGGCGGGCACAAAGGCCTGATTCAGTCGGGCCACAGTGGTAGGTAGCCACAAACGGAGGTACTTTTAATATATATTTTTCTAAACTTTGTGTTAATATGTCGAGTGTATTCAAGGTTAATATATTTGTAGTAATTGGCCACATCTAAGCTCAAACAGATTCCATTTTAGGAAGAGAAATATACTGATCCAGTTCTCCAGCGTTAGTAATTCACATTTTAGGATAACATCTGTAAGGTTAGAATCTCAAGGGGAGCCATGTACGTGAGAGGTGCCTGCTTGTGTGCATATGCATGTTATTTATTTCATGTCAGTGCACTGTGCTCATACATCATTTGGCATTCTGCAACAGATGCTTTTGCTAGATGTGTGTGACAGAGCAACATTCTGCTTGTCAGTAGTTTGTCTTGTTGGATGAAGAATGACCACAGGACTGACTGGAGTACCTGTTTCAGGCTGTCACATACGTAATCTCAGAGCAGATCAAACTTTGAGTGGACTTTACATTTTTGGTTTATGGCCAAGTGCACAAGAGAGGCAATGTCATGAAATACACTTTAATAGAATTCATGGGTACACTCCAATGAAAGACAAGTCCAGCTGTGTTACTGGATGGTTATATGACAGCTGTTTTGTTTAAACAATATGCGCAACAGCGAGGGAAAATATGTATGGAAAATTAAATTCATGTAGAAGCCCCGTGTTGGAGCCTCATGCACACAAGTCTCACCGATATTGATGGCTGTTTCCTGTTTGTCTCCAGTCAGGATCCAGATTTTGATGTCGGCTTTCATCAGAGTCTCTATGGTCTCAGGTACTTTGTCCTGGAGTTTGTCCTCAATCGCCGTGGCACCGAGGAGCTGCAAGTTCTGCATAAGAAATGAAGTAAAACAATAGAAGTTATTTTTCTGTTAAGAATGAAACTCTTCCTGTCTGTATTCAAAATTGTTTAAGTTAAGAGAAGGGAATTATATAAACTCTATTTCCAATGAAGCTGGAACGTTGTGTAAGATGTAAATAAAACAGAATACAATGATTTACAGTACAAGTCCTTTTCAACCTATATTCAATTGAATACACTACAATGACAAGATATTTCATGTTCAAACTGATAAACTTTATTGTTTTTTTGTTTTTTTCAAATATTCATTCATTTTGAATTTGATGGCTGCAACACATTCCAAAACAGCTGGGACAGGGGCGACAAAAGACTGAGAAAGTTGAGGAATGCTTAAAAAACACCAGTTTGGAAAATTCCACAGGTGAACAGATTCATTAGCAGCAGGTGAGTGTCATGATTGGGTGTAAATATATAAAATAAAAATAAATATATAAATATAAATAAAAGGAGCATCCCTGAAAGGCTCAGTTGTTCACGAGCAAGGATAGGGCGAGGTTCACCACTTTGTGAACAACTGCGTGAGCAAATAGTCCAACAGTTTAAGAACAATGTTTCTCAACTTACAACTGCAAAGAATTTAGGGATTTCATCATCTACAGTTTATATCATCATCAAAAGATTCTGAGAATCTGGAGAAATCTCTGCATGTAAGCGACAAGGCCGAAAACCAACATTGAATACCCGTGACCTACGACTCCTCAGGCAGCACTGCATTAAAAACAGACATCGCTGTGTAAAGGATATAAATCATTATATTCTGTTTTTATTTACGTTTTATACAATGTCCCAACTTCATTGGAATTGGAGTTTGTACTTTAAGACGGTTGTTTCTGTTTGAAACATGTAAAGTAAGAATAAATGTTAAATGTCGACATGTTTCTGTTATTGGTGTCAAATTATGAAATCCACTGAATGATAAAGTGAAATTGTGTAGCTCATTATTGAGTTTTACGTATTTCCCCCTTGGACGCCTACTAGGAACAACCCATATATATATGTTACTAATTCTACACATGGAACATTTTTTTTTTTTCCCGGTGTGGTGGTGGTGGTGTTTTTTTTCCAGTGGCTACAATCATCACTATTTTGGCAAACTTTGAGAAAAACCAGGGGAAAATGTATTATTATCATTCTAATTTGTATTTTTTTTTTAATTTTCTGATGATAAAAAAAATACAAAATAAAAAAATAAGAAAATAATAATACAATTTAACAATAAAAAAGAAAAAAAATGTAGAAAAAAAATATATATATATTAAAAAAAGAAATAAAGGAAAAAATAAAGAAAATTTATTGAATCCTATTGGTTGTCCTAATATGGGTTGTGGTCACCTCTACCTATCACATCTGTTACATTTAAAAAAAGGAAAATGTTCTAATGGTCGTCAAACACACCTTAAGTGATACAACAGAGTATCAAAACTTATTAAGGGCATGAGGGAGTCATCAAATGTCATCTTTATAGGGAAAGATTTAAAAAAGCTTTAATTTGTCAAATTCTTAAAGGCTATAAAGGTCTCTAAGTGATTTAATAAACTGACTGGGGATTAATTTGTGTTAATGTTTGCTATAATTAAAGGTAATTCAAAGGATGGGAGTAGGAAAAGCACAAATAAGTCTGACTTAAGCTTCTTCCTTTTTTGGTTAATAATTGTGCCAGTTATAGATTCTTTATATGTGTGCGTTTTGTACTTAACCGAAATAAAAACATTCATTCACTCATTCATTCATAAAGAAAAAAGTCGGCAAAAAAAAAAAAAAAAAAAATTTATAAGTGGCGATCAAAACAGAGGGAGGCCTTTAAGACGTCATGTGTCACAGAAACATGTGTGCCAGGATTGTGTCACTCACTGAGTGGTGTTTTTTCCCTCATCAGCTGCTCTTGTTTATCACCCAGAAAATCCAGCACAGCCTTAAGGGGTTTTGGATCAGTAACTGCGCCTCTGTTTTTGTGCATATCTCCCACATAAGTACACCCACAAAATACTGCTGGTGTTTTTTTCCCAGGAAACACGGTGGTTGTTTGGGGCTGGTTTGCGGCCTCATATGGGCCCGTCACAGAGCTCGGCGTTTGACAAGGCCCAGGGGTAGAAGGGAGACGAGAGCCAGCAGCAGAGGAAAGGCTTGTTAAGCTGTGACCTGAGCTCTGCTGTCTGTACGTCTGTAGCTCCGTCCTTTCTAATTATTTGGAACCACACATCATAGAAAATTGTGCCCGAGGAAGAACAAGGCTACATCTGATAAGTTCTCATTTGCTTTTTTTGATGTGAATTGTTCTATTGTTCCTGTGGTTGTTTTTGAGGCACTCTTTGAGGATTATGGTCAAAGAGCCACTTGGATCGGGTTTTCCGCCCCCGAGCCAGGGTGGGATATTTATATCGGCAAAAAGCTTGTAATTTGTGTCGAGCATTGGTGGGTTACCAACATTAATTTGAGTTTGCTTTTTGTTTTTTTTTTTTCCATTTCAAAGTGTCTACTACGCCTCTAAATTCACCTGCTAATGTGAAAAGTGCATATTATTCCTGCTCCTGTCCCAATGCGAAGCAGTAGCGGATGTATTTTTAGAAAGTGCAGTTCGCCACAACACAGGCACTTGTTCATTTTTCATTTAATGCTGATCTTTTGATGGTCTTCTGGGAGTACTACATATAAATTGTACTAGATAGCTGAGCATAAGTTCAAGGTGTCAAGAAAATAAAGATTACAGAACAGAAAAAACAGTCACTTTGAAACATGAATCAGCTATTACAGAATTTACCGTTTTCCTGAAACTTCTTGAAACTAATTAAAATAAATTAACATACTTGTATACTAGTGAGGACTTGTTTTATAAAATATGTGTTATGTATACTGTGTGCACATAATGTTTTGCAACTAATGTCTTGATGTATATTACTCCATGAATATGTATATGTTTCTATCAATGTGATGGTCACTTCTCTATGTATATTTATGTATTTTCTACATGCATATTTTCTATGTATTTCTATATGCATACTCTCCTTGTATAAGTCCCTATGTATAATTTTATTTTATATGCATATTCTCCATGTCTATTTTTATATGCACATTCTTCATGTATACTTCCCCAAGCATTATTCTATATGCAGATTCACTCTTGATGTTTTTTTGGGGTTTTTTTTGCAGTGCATATTTGCCATGTCTTATTCTATATGTGTGTATTCCCTGTGGGTGCTTCTCGATGCAGATTTACTCATGTAAGTTGTGTGCATGTGGTGTTTTCATTTTTTTACAATCTTTCCATGTATATCTGTGTACACATAGTGAAATGTATGTGAACAGTGAATATTGTACATGTATATGTAATTACAGCTGTACATGGAGTACATAAGCTCAAAATAAACTCAACTAAATTAAATTAAACATTAATAGATTATCACTAATGAGTGGCAGTAGATAAACAAATGCTCAAAAACTGACTCACAAAGAAAAGGGTAAAGAACCTCCAACCAGAATAGAATAACAATATGCAGATGACAATAATGTACCATTTCCTTTCACCAGTCTGCAATAATCGCTCAATATGTTGCAATTTGTTTGAAATATGATGTGATCCTTCTGACTGATTTCACACTGTCAAATATTTGGTGCTGTGAAATTTCACTGTAGCTCTACTGCGCCACCATGTGGCCTTGAGCATTGGCATCTGGAGGTGTGGATGATGGGTGAGTCCAAAAACCAATGAACCCCAAAAGCCTGGCAGCAACACTTTGCCCATTAAGCAATGAACATTGAATTTTGCCCTGTGAAAGTGTACGTCATGATTGATTGCTTCCATTTGTTTTGGGCAGCCAAGACCTGCCATGAAGAACACGCCAAGTGGGTGATTTACGACTGTGGCTTCCTGTGTTTGACTACCGTTTCCACACAGACCCACCTCACAGAAAACTAAATCTACCTGGTGGTTGAGCCTTGAATCTTTCGCTAACATAAACACATAGTTTTTCAGAGGTTTGTAGATTTCCAGGTGTGATAAAAGTACTCTCATTACTTATACAGGAAACTCTCAGTTCTCGTCTGCAGATGGGCAGTGGGTTTTCAGATGGACTGTCTGTTTTGTTTAAAGCAAAGACACTAATAAAGAGCATATTCACCTGTCAAAGTAACTGACATCCAGTATTTGAGTCGAGAATAGCGGGCAAAAAGAGACATTCACACTGAAATAAATACATTTACAGTCCCGGAAAAAAATATTAGACCATCTTATGCTTTCTTCAATTTCTTGTTCATTTTAATGCCTGGTACAACTAAAGGTACATTTGTTTAGACAAATATAATGATAACAA
>JAPTGZ010000002.1:13836592-13847069 GCA_029814645.1 Fowleria isostigma | reverse complement strand
AATGTCCTCCTTGTTCGCTGAACAGACATGCAATCAACTGTGGCTTCAACAGCTGATTCCAATGGACAGCTTGTCAACTAGCATCATGCTGAGTAATAATGTGTTGCTGAGTCCTTCTCACAGAAATAATCACAGGGTTTTAAAATGTAGCTTCCAAAAGCAATGTATGCTGTGCTCGATTAGCATGTTGAGGACATTTTCACTCATATCCCTCCTAATAATGTGTTTACTTTGAGGATCTATTCTAATTTGGTCTAATTCTAATTCAATTTAAAACTAATTTGGGTAATTTGGCACATTGTAGTGTACATTGGAGGATATTAAAGTCTCGTAGTTGCTCGCCGAGAAATTCGACTGCGGCAGCTGTCAGTGAAGTGGGTTGGATCAACATATGGCTGTTAATGGAGGAGAGAGGCACTCGGTCTTTGGCCAGACTTTCCTAATGACCTGAGGACTTGAACTGTCAACCTTCAAGTCAAAAAACATTTGTCTAATGCTATAGTTGGAATCATTCAATCATATCAAACCCTGCAGCGCGCCGTTCCTCTATTTAAAGCATCAAATGAACAGCATGTGCTCTGACGGTTTTTTGTTTTCTCCTGCATCTGTTTTCTTTTTTTTTTATATATATGCATTTATTCCTCGCTATCTCTGCACTTTTTCAGTCAATCTCACTGATTTATAGTGCAATATCAGGGTTTTCCCTAACATTATAAGACTCGGGTGCACGTAAGCATTTCTGCACAGAATCTAAGTTAAAGAAACAGTAAAAGTCTGCTGAGATTTCTCTATTACTCTGGAGAGAGAGGAAACTTTGTTAGACCAAATAGTGTTGTTTTTTGTTTTTTTTTCCCTGAACATATACTTCATCTCTCATTTGCAAAATTGATATTGGTACTTTGGCCCTATCAGAACAGTTGAGTTTCATGTTTCTTTGAGCTACTTTCTATATATTCTAACAATGTAAGTCAAAAGCTGTGCAAAACGTATAGTTTTTAATCAAATACCACCAACAAATAGCCATCGTAGCACTTATCCCTGACTATGTTTCTTCTAGTCTTATCCTCTGCTGTATACACCCTCCTTTTGTCGAGCTCCAGTTGAATCAAATTTGATTTAATATCCCTGCAACATGCTGTAGTGCCTAATGAATAGGCTAGCTATGTCACGTGGCCCAGCCTTTCACCAGCTGCACTACGCCCAGAAAAAAGTTTGCTAGTAAAGACCTTTACAAAGCTCATTCATCATCCCCTGTGCAAGAGCTGTCAGCTAATTTCATTCATCCATACTATCAGTTCTCAGTGTACAGACCCCTCTATTCATAGACATGTAGTAGGGACTGTATTCTTATATTGCTCTGTAACTTTTGCAGTGTTCCAGCCTTCTCAGATTCTCTCTGTCTCTTTCTGTCTCATTCCTTCAGTCCCGATGGACATGGTGAAAAGGAGAGGTACCGTATTTAGATGATGTGTGTGATCACAGTGCAGTAGAGAGCGAATAGCACACAGAGGGTATGAGTAAATACTGCAGTATCAGGCCTCTGTAGACTTCAGCATTAGAAAGGGAAAAAAAAAATGAAACCAGCAAAAGATAAAAGGGTAGAATATCTGCAGTGTTACCTTGATTAATTTGCTTAATTAGGCTTAAACTTAATGACACATTGAGCTGTAACACTGGAGGTTTTACCACACAGCGGTGCAATAACCAGTTTTGCTTTGGTCGTTTTAAAGCTTGCAGGTGAGGTGGGGGAGATTGCTTCTTCCATTTCAATTCAGGTATTAGGACTGTGCACTACAGCGCATTTACACTCCAGATAGGATTCATAGTATTGAATTTGAGGGTGTGATATTTTAGCTGGACTGCTCAGAAGAAAACACTCAGGGTCTGCTGCAGTGGAGATGGGAGGCAACAAGGTGAGGTATGTGCGGTACAGTGTGTGTCCATAGTGCATGATTCATGAAGTTAGGGGTCGATGTTGCCCTGTCAGGTCAACTTGTGAGGGACAGTGCAATGCAGAGAACAGACGTGTGCGCAGGTGACCTTCAGCAATAAAGACAGAGTCATCACCACTCCATTCCCATGTTTTTCACAACAGGCCAGGAGAAAAAGTGCTGTGCTGGCCCCTTCGGTACGAGACAGAAGCTAATAGTATAGAGTAACTGTCCACTGGGACCTGCACAGAGGATCGCATTGCAGGGTCACTGCAATACAGTAGCGTGCAACATCCTCTGACTAAGTTCAAACGGCCTAAAGGGGATTATTTGTGCATAACGAGCAAAGGTATTTGTTCTGTTTAACTTTGTTCCTGCCATGGGAGAGAAGTAAAAAAAAAAAAAAAATAGTTATTTACTGGAGACAATTTTTGCAATATTTTTTTCAAGCATCTGTTCAGATATACTCAGACCAGACAGTTGTTTTGTTTTGAGAGCGTTTGTGCATTCAGTATCTGGGGTAATTGACTGAACACGCAGCTGTGACCTCTGAAATGAGACTGCGTGTTATGCATGACTGTGTCTGACTGCGCATCTATATGTTGCGGAATATCCTGCTGTGGCCATGTAACCGTCACTGCTTCCTCTCCACTCCACGGGGAACGGATCAGGACGTACTGTGAGAGAAAAGCCCTGCACAACCTCTGTAGGGGGGCGGGCTAATTCTGTTAAATTAATGGGAGTGGGAGGGGCTTACCTCATAAAAAGATAAAATGGCATGTATTAAAATGTTGATGGATGAAAGCACGTTTGAACAACAGGATGGCAACAACGTGCGACAATACCACTTTCACACCATCTACAGTATATCAGCTCTAAATTATCACATGAGGTTTTGCTCTTTATTCGGCTGCTTGGCACATTCTTACATGACACGAGACCAACAGTTGGTGGCGGTAAAGCATCTTTAAGCTGGTTTGGCATACACCACAGAAGAAAAGAGTGGCAAAACATGGACGTAATACAGGGCATTACAAATTAATACATTGACGTGGTCCCTTATATTATTTATGTAAAGTGATAAAATACTGTATTTTCTCTAGGGTAAATTTCTACATGGTGTAAAATACAAGCAGTGACGGCCATGATGAAATAGCTGGGATGGAAAGGTTCCCGTTAACAAAATGCAAATTTGGCCTTAAAATGTTTGGTGATTGCCTCATATGCACTTGCTGACTCCACGATTTTTAATCAGGGTCCTGCTGATGTATGCATTTCTTGATTGCCTTCAGTATTAATGTGTTCTAGGTCAGATGATGTAATATCACTTCCAAAACAGCATCTTTGACAAATGCTTTTTTGGAATATGTCATACAGAGCAATCTATCAAACTATCAGGAAGTACTTTGACAATGTAATGGTATTGGCAAGACAGGAATTAATCCGACCTTTGTTTAATGTTGGGTAAAGGTGCAACAGTGCACTCGTTTGTGCCAAAGCATTTTGGTTTGGGACTTTCAATCCAATGTGGAGGTATATCGAATACAGACATGTAGCCTATGTGAAGAATGGGAGGCGGGGTGGCTGCTGTTAAATTCACAGTGCCTCTCCAAAAAAAAAAATCAAAACCAAAACACACTTTATTCTGAGGCTAGGAAGCCGATAAGGGGAAAACAGAAGCACCGAAGCCAGGTCAGACGTTTGAAGCATGTTAAGTTTCACTTTTGGTTTTCAGTAGTTAAAGAGTGTACCCTCCCTGAACTCTCCTTCACCAGGGATGGGAATTGATAATAATTTTACGATTTCGATTCCATTATCAGTTCTGCTTATCAACCTGATTCCTTATCGATTCTCATTGGGTGAGGGGATAGGAGTATAAACAGGTTTATTTGCATTAACTGTCTTTTATATTTTTATTATTGGAAGATTTTCTCCTTTGAACAAGTGGCCCTGGTGTCGTCTACACCTGAAACATAGACGGACTGTAGAGCATTTCTGCCTGGACGCCGTGGCAGCTATGTTCTGAACCAAAGCAATGCAGTGTGCATGTGACGTCATCACGCATGCGCAACAAGAGCGGATTTGATAAGCAGAATCGTTAAGCAGGCAGGCAAATGATTCCAAGGAACTGAGCTATTGGGAACTGGTTCTCAAAAAGAACCGGTTTTCAATTCCCGTCCCTATTTGTCACTGTCCCAAAAACATATCAAAAATGTATTAAACCAAAGACCCCTGCACCAAAAACATATCAAACCGAATTTATTTCTGGGCCGTTACACCCATAATGTTGGGGGTATACTGAGGTCTAAGGGCCTAATTTGTGCAGGAACCAAGACCAAAACAATGATGTGGAATGGAGCTTTGTCTTACCAGATCCTCAATGACCTCCTTAACTGCAGCCACCACCAAGATGAAGAGGAGGGGCACCAGTGTTGTCCATCGACCAGTGGGAGATACATCTGGGATTTGCTGGACACAACAAAGATAATTAAATTAAAATAGTATACTACGTTTACTATGGGGGATGACTGTGTCCAACAGAACTTAACACTATTTGTGTTGGCATGAGGGTCTCGTCAGCTCATAGTGGAGTTTGGCATCAAGACTGTTGGCTGTTTTTCACACACATGAATAAAATGATGCTGGTTTCATCAGTGGTGTCACATCACTTCCTTCCCGCAGCCAAGTTTCAGACTTAAGGGGCCCTACCTAACATACACAGTTTTATTCATAACACTGTAATCTCACCACTGAAGGTTTAATTGTCAGTGTTACAAATATTAGCGACATTAAAGCCGAGTGCAGACTGCAGCAGACAGCCACTCTTGCGCCGCTTAAAGGAAACTTGAAGGAAATAGATCTCTCGTCTCTCTCATCTGCATAGATGTTTTATTCAAGGTCGCAACATCGACAGGGCAGGTAATGAAGATTCACACTGGCTGCTGTTCAAAGCACCCACTTCAAGGTCACTGGATAGAGCTTGTTTCTATCCTCCAAGCTTTTATTAACACAGGATAGCCTCTAAGCGTGAATATAGAGCATCTTAAATTTTCACCACCGGGGACATGGATTGGCCTGCTTTGGATACGTACCAATAATCGGCGGTTGAGGATTTAAGTGTTCGTAAGAGGAAATAAAATCAACCTATACAAGCAAAACAACCGCAAACTTCCTCCGGGGTTAAATTATTTCGTTCTGCAAACATTTCAATCAAACTAGCGTGAGCACTACTGGGATTTGTGTCGGTTCTGCGCCAGTAATCAAAACATGACTGTAGTGCCAAAACTCTCAGCCCAGCAGAGGCTTATTTGATGCTCAAGGTTTTTTACGCCACCCCTGCTATTCTACTTGATGCTCCAGATCAGTTTGAGTATTTGTTTGTATTATCCAGGTCCCAGTCATGCTGAGTAAAGCACAAAGCAGTATTTTCTCTGCAGTGTGTAGTGGTACAGTGAAGGACCTGAGAATGTGACATATCGTATAGTGTGTTGAACCTGCAGGTAAATCTACTTTGCCTCTAACGGAGGCACACGTAGTATTACATGTATTATTCATCATCGGGATATATAAAGGCGTCTATGTCTGTGTATGTGTGTGTGTGTGTACGCTATGAAATTACAGTCATGACCTTTGGAGATGGCGTCTAGGTCATGACAATCGGCAAAAAACGACAGGTCACACGGCAAAAAACCCCAAGCTGAGAGGGCAGTGATTTAGCGTTAATGAGGTAACAAATCTATATCTCAGGCTCCTGGTTTTGTAACTGCAGAAATTGAGACAACAACAACAACACATCTTACCTGCAAGAGTGCAATGAAGAGGAAGAAGGCATTGGCTGCCCTCCTGAACTGCGAGTAGAGGAATCGAGGAAGGAAGGTGAGGACATTATATTTGGCAGTGCTGAAGACCGGATCACACAGCCAGCCAGTCAATATTGATGGAGGAAGAAGCAAGAGGGGAAACAGAGACACACAAAAAATGGTTAGTTCTTAACATCCCAGCAGTCTATGGGTCAATATAGAATTGAGGGACTTTTTAAGTTCCCTTTACAGGGTAGCATAGTCGACAGGTATAGTTGATATTTTTGCTGTTTTCGGGTCTAAAATCAACATAACCGTAACACCATATGACATTTATATAGAAAGCTTCTTCTAAATATTTTAACTAAGTGAGTGAAACTGAAATTCAAAGTTATTTACCGCATTTTTTGGACTATAAATTGCACCGGAGTATAAGTCACAGCACCAGCCAAACTATGAAAAAAAGTGTAACATAGTCTGAAAAATATGGTATAAAGATATTGTAGTAACACTGTGGGCATAACAGTGCAATAAATACATACTTGACTCACACTGCTTTACATTAAACTAGACTTTCCTACATTTCCTACATCCTACAGAAAAATTGACACTGTGCGCTTAGAGGTGTGTACATTCAAAAACTAAATGTTTAAAGATTAAAATGTGAATAATTTAAAAAAATAGTTTTTTTCCAACATTTTGATGCATAAATCATTAGGAAGAGTTGTTTGCAGATTTTCTAACACGAATGAATTAATGAATTTTTAATTTTGGTTTGTAAATTAATCACTGCACTCAGCTCAACAATCACAGCAAACATTAAAAAAAATAAAAAGGAATAGGCCAGAAGCAGAAGCTTATTTTGTGCCTGTCCACCTCACTCGATCCACTGCTTATATTAAATTAAGTGTGCACAGCATCAGTATTCTCATTATAATAAAATAATACATTGCAAAATTTTAAAAATCTACAAAAAAAAAAATCAAAAACCCAAAACAGAAAAAATAAACACATCTAACAACTCAACCCAATATTCCTGAATGAGATCACCCTTAAGACCCTTAAAATCTTAGTTAAATCTTAGTTAAAATCAGAGTTAGAGCAAGGTCGATTTCAGCCAATTAGCTGTCAGTATTCTGTTCCCATTGTATGTGAATGGGGTTTGGTATGGTGTTCTTGTGTGGAAACTGTACAAAATATCGTCATGATGTCACATATATAATCTTTGGGCCGGGCCGCACATTTGTCGTATTTCAGAATAATTTTAGGATCAATCGTGTGGGAATGGTAGTCACTGGAAAATTCATTTCGAATGGACAAATTTGGCCATGTTTTCACAACTTTAATGAAATCGGCGTGTCGGAATGTCAATCCAGATAATAGCACATCTTTCGAGACCAGGCTGCACATTTTTGCAAGAATGTTTTGGTCTATTTCCAACGCTCTAGGCCGCATTTTCTTTGCCAAAGATTTGTATAAGTTAGTCAGACAAACAACAATCCCAGGTGGATTACATGAAAGCACACGGGAATGACTGAGAAAGAGGAGAAACAACATATTTTGGAGTCTGTCCGGTCATTTCTTAAGGAGGAGATGACATCATGTGGAGCAGGTCATGTGATTTGGAATTAACGCACTTCCTTCAGAGGTATTTTTGTAACATGTAACTTAGTTGAAAGTATTTTTCAGACAGATACAATTTGTTATTTTCCATATAAAATTTTATATATTGCCAAAAAAGAAATATCTGTCATGATTATCTCAATTTAATAAAAACAACATTATCAAATCCATTTTTGAAATAAGCTCATTTTATTATTGTTTAGCTAATTAGATGGTGGTTGTTATTCAATTTAGATGGTTATTTAGTTAATATTTTAGCATATCTAGCCATTTAATAATTTTTTATTAATCATTTATTAACAAGTGACTGTTTCTGTAATTTGAAAAATTAGGGTTGTTTCTCACAAAAAGTTTCTAACCCAAATATCACCCACGTGATTCCCCAGTGGGGAAACTGGGGGTGGGAGCAAATAAGCTCTGCTTCTCACTCCCTTTCAGGCTTCTGGGCTTCAGGGGTGGTATACTAGTGGGGACTCCTGCTGTAGAATGGTATGTTATACATACTGTGTACACACAATGTTCGGCAATATAACTGCTATATCTATGTACACTTATAATGAACACCTCTCTGTGTATGTTCCTTGTATAGTTTTTTCACATGTACAGTTTCTGTGTATTTCTACATGAATAATCTTTTCATATAATTCACTATGTATAGTTTAATATGCAAGTTCATCAAGTCTGCTTGTTTTTTTAGTACGTGTGCATATTCTTTCCATGTATGTCTGTGTACACACGTATGAGATGTATATGAACAGTATTGATTGTTGTACATGTATATGAAATTGCCACTGTACATGGAGTGCATGAGCTCAAAAGGAAATAAACTAAACTAATAGTTGCATCTCAATAGTGAATTGGAGTATATATTGATGTTTTATGTATATTGTCTACACACAGTGTTTGTAACCAATGTCTATGTATATTTCTCAATGCATATTGTATGTGTAAATTCTCTATGTATATAGTGTTTACAGCAAATTCTAGATGTATATCCGTGTACATATAATGAAATGTATATAATAAATATTGTACATGGAGTGTGCAAGCTTGACAAACACAAAAAAATAAAATAATTATGGAATTTTTAAAGACATGATCATAATAAACATAAAAAACATCAGTTTGTATGTAAGATCTATCCCATGGACTTCAAGTCTATGGCATCTTAATGTGATCATTACTGAGGTTCATGTAAAAACACAAATAAGGAAACCAGGAAGAGCAAGTACTGTTTCTCATATAATATGTAAGGCAGATGTAAAATGCACATGTTGTCTTTATATTAAGACGTAACGCCTCTTTGTCTTTACTCATT
This sequence comes from Fowleria isostigma, assembly GCA_029814645.1. Taxonomy (NCBI): domain Eukaryota; kingdom Metazoa; phylum Chordata; class Actinopteri; order Kurtiformes; family Apogonidae; genus Fowleria; species Fowleria isostigma. The sequence continues at coordinate 13,838,397 of JAPTGZ010000002.1, read as the reverse complement.
CTCATACCGAGGTAGGGGTGAGAACCAAACAGTCTCGGTGGTCATAAAGAACAATAAGAAGGAAGCAGGGATCTGGCAGAGGATCTCCTGGCAGATGTGAGCTATGTTCCTAGTGCTGCAGTGGGGGGTTGCAGGGTTGGGGGAGGTTGGCGGTGGTTTTACATCGAGACTGGTGGAGCCATCAGCTGCCTGGGAGTCAGACCTCCGGCAGTCTGATTTACAGCCACGTTAAGGGGCCAGTCAGAACAGCCACTTTGTAGGAAGATATATGCCGTGATGTATGCCAAGCTACTGGCAGCGCTTTGCTTACTCACCCGTACACAAACACCATCACACATATACAAGCCAGAATATCAGCCTCTATAGCCTGCAGCTCATCTAAAGGGGCTAAGGCATATGGATTTTAACATCAGCGATACTGCAATTTTACTCCGTTGACTGTATCACACACGACAAGCACTTTTTTTGGGTTGAATTTTTCACAGGGTGGTGTTAAATTCAGCTCTTAAAAAAAAAAAAAAAAAAAAAAAAGTTGCTCTTTCACCATCACCCTGTCTGCCTGGTACAGAGGAGATGTCGACAGTGAGTGAGAGGGACAGAGCGAACGCTGGTGAGTAAGAGCAAGGCATTGTTCTGACAACGGTACGATGTAATACCAGCCTCACTGAGGAGTCTGATGAAGATCTGTGTCAGAACAACAGTCAAGAACAGAGACAACTGTGGAGCTTTGTTTTAGTCAACAAAGTCTAGTTAGTCTTTAGTCTGTGGGATCTACTCTGGCCTTTTTTGTCAAGAAATCCTGCTACATACAACACACTAAGACTTCATACTTTAACTGTAGTATCCATGGAAATTCATTATTTACCAGTATGTGTTTAGTTACTTGAAATCTTCAACTCCTCACAGCCTTTCCTTAACTCGTTAAAAAAAGGAACAACCCATATATATATATGTTACTAGGACTACCCATGGAACATTTTGTTTTTTCAGTGTGTTGTTTCTTTTTTCGGTGACTAACAATTTTCACTTCTTAGGCAAACTACAGGAAAACCAGAGAAAATTTATTATTATTATTATTTTTTTTTGTATATTTCAAACTAAAAATTAAAAATAAATGTCAAAAATAAAAAATATTACAAATAAATAAATAGGAATTACAAACAATTAAAAGACATAAATAATTAAAAAAGAAAGACAGAATAACGATAAAATAAAAAAATTAAAAAAAAGAAAATGTATTCTTTAATCCTATTGGTTGACCTATTATGGATTATGTTCAACTCCATCTATAACAGCATCGGTTACATTTGAAAAAAACCTGTTCTAATGGTCATCAAAACACATCTTTAGTGAAATAACAACGGTGTCAAAATTCGTCATTAAGGATATGGGGGGGGGTCATCAAATGTTGTCTTTATAGGGAAAAGAGTTAACATTTTTAGAGGCTTCATCATAGGGCTGCATGATATTGGCAAAACTTGTGATACGTGAAATGGGTGTACTGCATTGTGATAATGATATTGCAATATTTCTTGTACATCTAAAGAAATACCAATTTCATTTACTAATAAAAACGTTCCTTAACAATGTAAAAAAGATCCAGTTGTTTGTATGCTGACTCAATCATTAGTAATTACAGACCAAATACTGGACTAGTTCAATTAATGACATAATTCTGTGGTAGAACCTGGTGATGCCGTTACCATAGACCTCCAACATACAGTCAAATATTTGGTCATTTTATTCACACAGAACAATGTGTTAATGACATGGATGTATTTCATAATAATTAAAGTGTCAGAGTA
>JAPTGZ010000002.1:13819019-13829054 GCA_029814645.1 Fowleria isostigma | reverse complement strand
TTTAAATTCTTGATGGTACACTTAAAGGTGCCCTGCCACACAAAACCATTTTTACGTCAACATCAACGTTCTTGTGCGCTACGCTCCAACAGAACTTCAACACTGAAGAGGCTCTGTGATAAGACTGCGGTTGAAGCCTGGAGCAGTAACATCGCTGTCTACGACCAGAGCTTGGACTGTGCGTAAAACACTATTGTCAACTCAAAGAAGTGCTATGTACATTGGCTAGCTGTTAGCTAATCAGAGTCATGCAGATTAACATGATGAGTATTCATGATAACTGACACAAATCAATCTGAGTCTTCTGGCAGACTTTCTATACCACGTTAGAATACATGGAAATTATATAACCATGGCACTTTTTTCCCACAAAAAAAAGTTACAAAGTCTATGATACCTTAACACATTACCACAACAGTCATGAAATACATGTGGCAGGGTACCTTTAAGCACTAACAATGACAACAACAGCTAACGGTACATTGTGACATTCGTGGTAGTAACTTGGTACAGGGACGCTCACCCCACCAACGCCAGAGTGCAACAGATGTCAGCAGGAGTGTATGACTTAATTCAACTGTTTTGCTTGGGACGCTAAAGGTTAATGTAGTGTTAAAGGCAAAGAGGCATGTTATGCTGCGGGTCACTATGAAAAGCACGGATGACCCCTGGGTTGCCATTACAGTTCAAAAATAACAGCAGGTCACACAAATGGCAAAATTGCAGAGTGAATAATACCCCTGAGAGTGAACTTTAAAGGACCAAGAAATAGCATTTAGATGGAATGGAAAGAGAATTTTGTTTTTGTAGTTCAGCTGTAACAGCTGATTCATAAATGAGTCATTCACTTCACAAAAGGGACCATGAAGGTCTGGAACTGTCGGATGATGAAGATTTGCCTGTGGGCTACCAGATACTAGCTTTTCATTATTTTTCCACCCCTTAAAGAGTAATCTTTTCAAACTGCAAATTAAAGGAGTGATATTTTGCTTTTTTAGATGGAATGATGCATTTTAAAACATTTCCCTGTGGTCTACATAAACTGTAAATGCTATGCTTGGGTCGGAATTTTTCATTAATTCAACTCCACAGGTCCACCTTCAACCCTATTTCTGAGTAATGACACTAGACAGGTGGTTTTGAGCGTTGGCCCTTTAAATGCAAATGAGCCACTTCAGACCCCACCCCTTCCAGGTTGTTGACCGTGCTGCTCTGTCCCGTTCAGACAGTTGTGTTTGTTAATACAATCAACAACTGAACATTTTAGGTAATTGGCTCAAAGTTTGGCCACTGCTGCTGACAAACAGTTATGATGTAAATGTCATGATGGTTATAGATGTAACAAATTAAGAAGGGATTGAAACAGGTTGTAGAAATCCACTCGATTTTTGCCAAAATTAATAAAAAAAGATAGCTCTGCAGTAGTGCTGCATAATATATTGTTTGAGCATTGTCATTGCAATATACATGTGCGCAATCGTCACATCACAAGTCCTGCAATGTAGGAGGTAAATGACCTCAATGTGTTGTCATCTAATTTCTAGGGTACCTGACACTGTGCACAACGATCCACCAATCACAATCGTTCCTAATCAGTTTGACAAAGAAGACCACGCCCCTGCACATGGAGTGAGTCGCTGGTAACAACATTGAAAAATGAGCAATGAAAGAGAAATTCACAGAAAATGAAGATTTGGTGCCAAAAACAAAAGCAGTGTCAGGTATCTGAAATTATTTTGGCTACAAGGATGAAACTGAAACACGTGTTCTGTGTCGACCGTGTCTTACACCTGTTGCCACAACGAGAGGTAACACAACTAATTTGTTTGACCATTTATGTCGGCACCACACAGCTATTATATCCCCCTGAGTATTTATTCATATCGCAAAATATTTTACAGGGTTTTAAAAAATTGCAATGTCAGTTTTTTCCAATACTGTGTAGCCCTAGTCTGCAGCACCTAGAGGGTTCACATTAAAACTTTATGAACTATTAGGGTTAGGGCTGCACGATATTGGGAAAAAACTGACATGCGATTTTTTTATAATATATTGCGATATGAAAAGATACTCAGGAGGCTATAATAGCTGTATAGTGCCAACGTAAATGGTCAAACAAATTAGTCGTGTTACCTCTCGTTGTGGCAACAATTGAAGGTTCTATGGACACAGAACACGTGTTTCAATATTATCCTTCTTGTAGCCAAAATAATTCCTGATAATGGACATTGTTTTTCTTTTTTTCATCCTGTCTTTTCATTTTCAGTGGGTTTTTTTCACATTCATTGCTCATTTTTCAATGTTGTTACCAGCAACTCACTCCAAACTGATGAAGAACTATTATGATTGGTGGATGGCTGTACACAGTGTGTGTCGGTTTCCCTTGAAATTACATGAGAACACATTGAGGTCATTTGCTTCCTACATTGTAGGATCTGCGATGTGACTATTGTGCACATGTACGTTGTGATGACGATGCTCAAACGATATATTATGCAGCTCTAATTAGGGTCCAAATACACAACTACATGTACCAAAGACTAATAAGAGTGGATTTAGAAAAAACAACCCCTTAAATTGATAGTAAAAATAATGATGATTAGTGGAATTTGGAAGAGGGTCAGCAAGGAGTACAATTTAAAGCCAAGTGAACAAGAAAAATGTGTTGGCTAGAAGAAGTAGAGTAGGTGGCCCACCAACACACAGACCACCAGTGTCAACAACCTTCTTTTAGGATCAATTTGCTCGGTTTGGGAAGAGCTCCAGGGATGATGTAGTGCTGCTTTTGTGTGCACACTGAACTCATTACATAGCTACTGATAGTTAATCTTCACACGGACTGGCTAAAGAAAAGAAGCAGAAGAAAGTGGGCTCAGATAACCACCCAGGTAAGCAACCTCACCTTGGAAAAACTATTACATTTCTTAAAATATTTCTATTCAGAATTCAGTCCCCATAGGATTTAGTAGAAGGGTAAATATATTAAACACGGTGGCTCATTATTCCCTTACCTGACTCGGTTGCTGCAGAACTTGGTGAACTGTGGCTGGTTAAGGTATATCAGTCGGGCATCTTCTTGGTCAGCTAAGGATGTCTTTTCTGATGTGTCCTCTGTCTTTTCATATCCTGCAGAGTAAAGGAAAAGACTTTCTATAAGGAACAAAATCCCCCTTGAGCACAAACAAAAGCAAGATGAAAAGGTGTTTTGAAGTGTTTGAGTGAGTGCGTGTCAGAATGCCCTCAAAGGAGCCTTTGGAGTCTGTGAAACTGACAAAAAAGGGCAAAACATCAGTAGATTCTGCACTGGAAAGAATAAAATCTATAGATAATATGATGAAATAACTGCTTTAAATGACTTTGGCATACATTATATCATAAATATTTTTGCAGTTGTACGTGATTCACCTAAATCAAAGAGGGAACATGAGGGGAGGACATACAGTCATGTGCATTGTGGACACATTTTCCTTGACGATGAATTAAATAGACTCACAATAATCACAATGTTGTTTTTTGTAGATCCCTAATACATGCATGTATAAACAGTCCTATATTATATCCTATGTTATAAAATGAAAGTGTGTCTCGGGTATCACAAAATATCCAGAAAGAGCTGACTGCTGCAGTTTGTCATATTTATGTGTTTTTGGTCAAGGAAGACGCTAGCAAAAATGGTAACTTGATAGAGCCAAATTTTTGAGAGATATTAGTAAAATTTTTGGAATAAAATGGCTTCCCAACGGCTAATCGCGTTGCTATGCACAGAATCATAGAATCATCATTAAAGTGGGTTACATAGCAACAGATCAACCATAGGGCCACATTGCCATGGTGTCAAATTTCATGTGCAGAAACAGACATGCCAGCTGACAGGTTCTTCAACTGAAAATGTCAGTGGAATTTACTATGAAAGTAAGGGAATGAACTGTATCAGAGGATCTAGAACCTGTGGTTTCCCATGGGTCAACGTGTTAATGATACAATAACTGTCCTGTAAATCCAATTTCATATGCCTTAAAATGGATGGAGTGGTTTAAACATTTGATCATTTTATTCTTGTACATTGAACAAAAGACTAGAGCAAAAACACTAAGGGGAAAAACTCAGAGTATAGAAATGGTATTACCAAATTACTTCCATTAGACACATTTCTACTGTTGATCGGTATATTGCCCAATCCTACTCTATACGACATCAGAATTCACAAAGTTCTACATCTCAGCATTTTCCTGATCTGTGTTGTAATAAGCACTGAGAAATCCCTACGACTCACATCCTACTGGTACGAGTGGATAGAAGTTATCTGTGTAAATCAGCTACAGGAAAGTGATGTGAGATCATTAAAACACTGAGACATAGAACATGCCCTGACCATGATGACACGTACAGTATATACGTGCATTCTTCACCCTATTATGACCTCCACACTGTGAATAAATGAAACCTCTTGAAGATCACTGCTCTGTTCCCACCAAGTTCAATAAAGTGGGATGAATCCACACATCAAATGTGGGCTGTAAGTGGGTCACAGAAATGGGAATGCATGTAACACATTCATGCATGATGAATCCTTGATTTTAGATCATGCATGATCTACTTTCTGTGTAGATGTTGGTTCAAGTTCATACATCATCAGAACAAAATTACTTTGATTCCCACTGCCAATGTGTTATGGCTAATTCTTTTGAAGATCTGTCAAACATTACATGGATTTACCTTAATTAACATTATCAGTGCTGGAAACTTTTGACACTTCGTGATTCACAGTTACAGCAGACTTGAAGTAGGCTGAGAAGCAGCTATCAACTAAAAGTGGAATTTTCACAGAGAATAATCTAGAGACTTCTGTGCATTGCAAGTTCAGCATACCCAGGATATCTTTTCATAAACTGCCTCACTAATACAAACACCTATAGTCACGTAAAAGTGGTGTCCACAGCAGCTGTTATCAATGTGTGAAGTCAACGCAACTTCTCCAAATCCAGCTATTGGTCACATATTTCTCACAAGACAAATAAAACCAGAATCCTGAACAAATATGAGGAATTTGCAGATACTGTATAATACAGGCTAAGGCTAAAAGCAATACAGCTGCTACAGCCAAAGACAGGAGGAAAGGCTGACAAAAAACCTGAAGACAATTCTGTATGTGGAAGTTAATATCACAAGCCAAACATAAAGGCACAAGGACAGTAGGTTTGACCATAATTCTAACTGTGTATTACAGGAAATTAATGTGTTTGTTTAGAGTCAGATTCAACTGTAACGCGGATGCTATGAAATGTCTTCCTAGCAGGTAAAAAAACAAATATACTCCAATTCTAAATAGGGGTGTGTATTGGCAAGAGTCTGGCAATACAATACAAATCACAATACTGGGATCAAGATATGATATATCACAATACTGTTAACAATGCGATTTTTTTTTAAAGATCAGGCATATATTTATTTGATCAGATCAGGATGTAATGCTACATCACAAAACTTTCCTCTGTAAAAACTTAAAGTGCAGGATTTGGATAAATAAAGTTTTAACATCTGGCATTACCAGTTACCATAGAACACACACAAACAATAAATAAACAAAACTAGAAAAGCACTCAGACAGCGCAGACCTCCGCCAAGCATGATGGCTCCCACCATATTGTGACTCCGTCCAGTTGTGTAAAGTTGCTGACAGACAGACACACAGACAGACAAACAGACAAACGCTGGCAAAAACATAACCTCCTTGGCAATTGGAGGTAATAGTAATAAGATTTTACAGATATGACAGGGGAAGATCCTGCTCAAATGTTCATATTCTATTCACTGTGAAAAGAATCCATAGTGAACAATGTTATTAGTTTTAAAAACTACATGCATGACCTACAATTAGAGATGTGCATTGATAAGAATTTAACAATTCCAGTTCCTTATCGATTGTCAGTCGGTGAGGGAATAAGAGTACACAGGTTTGTTTGCATTAACTGTCTTTTATATTTCCATTTCTGCACAGAAAATATAACATATACAGTATGTACAAATAATAATAACAGATGACACGGGTCTGGTTTGGGTTTTGTTCCAGTAAAATACTTGTCAAGTGTTTGCTGAAGCTGTGGTAGATCAGAGTTCAGTGGATCTGACTATTACAGAATGTATTTTATGTACTATTCCTGCTCCTATTTCCTATCAATTACATTGGAGCCACCGCGGTACCAGTTGAGTGGAACTGACCGGTACTGAGCACAGAATAGTACCAGACGGATGAAGCCAGTGGCACACAGCCCTGGACTGGTAACGGAGGGCTGTTGCACACAAGAGTGGCTAAGTATCATATCAACTACGTGAGACTCCTGCAGGTGCATGTGATACTGTGGACAAATGTTTCTCATATTTTTGTATTTCCTCCTTTGAACAGATGAACCTGGTGTCGTCTACACCCAAAATACAGACAGATTTTAGAGCGTTTCTGCCTGGACACCATGGAGGCTACGTTCTGGACCAAAACAATGCAGCATGCGTGTGACGTCATCATGCATGCAAGAGAGCAGAATCGATAAGCAGAACTGTTAAGCAGGCAGGAAAACAATTCCAAAGAATCGAGCTACTGGGAACCGGTTCTCTTGATTCCCATCCCTACCTACAATATCACAATACTACTTTTGTTTTACTCATACCTTTGATTTCTTGCATTTCAGCAGATTCCATGTATGAATAGGAGTGCAAGAAAATATCCTGAAATTTTATTTCAGTATCGTGAAATAAAATATCCCGATATATTGCAGAACCGATATTTTCTTACACCCCTACTTCCAAAATGATAAGACAGCTTACTGTCAAATCCTGTAAAGTCAATAAGAACAAGGCTTTGGTGCCTCCGTCACTCTTTGATTATATTTCTAGACAAACACCTACAGTACACAGAGATGACTTTGAACACTCTGGCCTTCCTAAGAGAACCCCAGACCCCAGGAGGAGGTGCTTTTATTTATACATGTTGATCTCTTATCTGGGACATTAGCTGCTCTGCGTGTAATGTGCATCATATGTTACCATGGTGATTTACCTCTGTAAACAGCAAACCGACCACAGCGACACTGAAGACTTGGAGTTAGACCTAGTTACCTCAGTCACCCTAGATCAAACATAGTACAGAGCTGTTTGTAAAGTGAGATTTCTTTTTTTTTTTTTTTTTTTAAGTCCTGCGGTTCATATTTCCCTGTCCTCATGTCTTAATTGATATGACTAGATTAGTGCCCTCAGCACTGCCAGAGGAGCACTTCTGTAAAACTCTTAAGTCAACAGTATTCCAGGCGTCTCAAGTTGCAGGCATGTTTTCCATTGAGTGCTGGACGGGGTGCCTTCTCTGACACGCACAGTTCCAGTGGCGTGAGAGGATGTTAGCAGGTAAGGGCGGATAAAGATAAAAACCCTGGAGTTTAACAATGGAAAGAAGATCCATGTCGAGGTACTGTGCGGCTGGAGGGAGTCACAATTAAATGAAGCGAGGTGCCTAAAGCATCAACAACAACAACAACAACACAGCGTCAGAGGGTACTGTAACCAGAACCCTATCGGATATGCCCCGCTAATGCACCTGTCACCCTGCCTGCATTATTCCCCTGTTGTCATGTCAAGAGGACACGAAGCAGAGAGCTCAAAGTCACACTTGCAACTTTCCCCACTCTTTTACTCCCCATCATTGTCACCTTACCCTCAACACTTTCTCACTCGCGTTACACAAACCCCGAATCTTAAATTACAGCTCCTGTTATTTTAATGATCCACTTTGGTTCGTACAGGGGATTACAGGGGGGGAGTGACAGCCAGGCATTCCTATTTTCCACCGTCATTTACTCATAGTATCTCTCTCTCTCTCTTTAGCATGTGCTCTAGGGCTAAAAATAACAGGCCCCCCCGTAGTCATTTGGTCATTTGGGGAAACATGGATTGCCTATCCCCGTGCTGTTATGTAAGAGCACAGTCATACGTCAGATCAGTAAAGGTGGTTTATTGGATTAGCACGGTGGCAAAAAGATGTGTGGATCCAAGTAGCAACTGGAGCTTAAAGACGGTCGTCTACCAGCTAAGTGGGGAACTTCTGACCACGATGCCCGTCATTATCACATGTAAAGGCTGTGTTGATAAATATAGGCAAGGCGCATGATGTGAGGAGTGTCCCGTGGTCAACAGGTATCAAATAGGGGACGTTTCTGTTTGTAGTGTAAACCAAGGCTGTCAGGACAACCAGCAGATTTGTATGCAAGGAAAAACCAATAATGTGCACAAAACTCAATTACTTGCCAAGATATCCCTGTAATTAGCTGAAAAAAAAAAACACTTTTCAAGTAATAGAAAAGGAAATAAATTGATTTTTAGAACAATAGTATCTTAATAGGATCTAAATTTGGCTTTGGGACAATCAGTAAAGACATTTAAAGCCCTGGTTTACTGAAACATGAACTCGTAAAACGCAAGATATGAAAAATAAAGCTGAGTAATACCATTACCTGAAGATATTAACTGCTGCCAAAAGCTCATCTAGTAAGACAGGAAAGACTAGGGCTTAAAAATGAGTTATGGCACAGTAAAGGTAAGGGAAAGGACACTGATGACAGCCAACCTACAATACCAGCTTTGAGGTAGGGGTGGGTGATATGGCAAAATATCAAATTATGATTATTTAAAAATAAAATCACAGTCTCAATTTTATCATGATTCTTTACATCGATATTTGAGAATGATTTTGAAGTTTCTGAACAGTGCAACCAAACAATTTCTTTATGTAAAACACAGCCCTAAAGGACAAAAATAAAACAGACAATTTAGGTCAATGAACCTTCCTGAACATTTTTAATTTAAATAGTTTGTGCAATTTTGCCAACATGTCCCAAGAACATAAACACAGTGAAATGTAAAGAACTACGTTCTGATTAAGTGCACTCTTGTAACATAAAAACTAAACTGTACTTGGTTTTAGAGGTAGCTTTCAACCGGACCTTATAACGAGAACACACAGACCAGTCGCATGTGGTTTTGTAATGGGCCACACAAGTTCTACCAAAGTAAGTCAGTGACAGGCATCAGTCATGTGTGCGTGGACCAGATGAGTGATTATGAATAGAGTCATATCCGGGTCTGAGATGAGGACGGCTGTGCATAGGATGCGGAGTGTCCAAGGCTCTACCTCAGCTGCTGTGTGCCGAAGCCCGGTTATGACCCGGAGCTCTGCTGTGCGCCAGACACAGAGTCCAACTATGAGCCAGAGCTCTGCAATTCAGTGATGCCATTACAGATTTAAGGTCTGTGGTCATTACATGGAATTCTGTGAATGACCGCTGTCACAGTTGGGAGGAAGAGTCTATGGTAGCCAGATGGGCAGAGGTGGAGGCAAAGGCAGAGGTAGAGGCGCGGAGACATGCAGCCTAAAGACACGAGAGAGATGAAATCGATTTCACGATTACCCCGTTTTAAAAATTGTTGTAATTTTTAAAAACTGGATTTCAATTTAAAATCAATTGCAGCCCAGTTGGACATATTCATTTGCATCAAGTTGGGCACTGCTCAACTTTTTGATGCACAACCCATTGATTTGGACACACTGCATACCCAGAATGTGTTGCGGAAGTGTCTTGACGCATTAGGATGTGTCTCATAGAAATTAATAGGGGTGGTGTTGTGCAGAAGTCGTAACACTTGCTAGTGGATCACCACCGTAAAAGTAACGCGACGGACCTGCATAGTGGAGAACCCCTTATCATTTTCCGACTGCCGCCCCGTCTTATGGTGTGTGCGTACTTGTTGTGGGGTACATACGGCACAGAACGCATCCCCCGTATAAATCCTCCCAATCCGAATGCTCTGCTACGTCAGATTATTAATACGTATTAATCAGTGGTGTAGTAGTGTAGTGGTTAGCGCTCATGCCTCACAGCAAGAAGGTCCTGGGTTCGATCCCAGCACCATACAAGGTGGGACCTTTCTGTGTGGAGTTTGCATGTTCTCCCCGTGTCTGCGTGGGTTTTCTCCGGGTACTCCAGTTTCCTTCCA
>JAPTGZ010000002.1:13804264-13815577 GCA_029814645.1 Fowleria isostigma | reverse complement strand
ATTAACCTATTAGTGCATGTCTTTGGATGGTGGGAGGAAACCGGAGTACCCGGAGAAAACCCACGCAGACACGGGGAGAAAATGCAAACTCCACACAGAAAGGTCTCACCTTGACTGGTGTTGGAATCAAACCCAGGACCTTCTTGCTGTGAGGCATGAGTGCTAACCACTACACCACCGTGCCGCCCTAGAACATACATGCAGATTGCAAATATTTTACTTAATTGTTTTCAGTTTAAGTGCATTGAGACAGCCCTTAAGAAAAAAGCAAAGGCAGTCAGTGGTTTCAACGGTGACACCGCGCACCCTCACATATTTTACAGCAGGGATTTGTCTGTTCCATCTGATGTCGTGAATCCAAACAATTCCAAACGACTGAAGTCATAGAACCGTTCTTAGGAATGAGCATCTCTCTACCGCTGTCTCTGCCATGTTGTTTGATCTGATTCATGTGGGGGAAGAGGAGGGAGGGTTCAAACTAACAGAACTACGGGAACCCAGAAGGACATGTTGTTGGCAAATTCAAAATGCCAAATTTTTTTGCGTGATAAGAAAATCGATTATCTAAAAATAAAATTCACTATGATCTACAAATTTGATTTTTGTTTAATTTTTTCCCAGCCCTGATTCATCACCAACTTGTACCTGTTCAAACCTATCATTAGTAGATATTTAAGCTTAAAGTATAAGCTTGATAAAGAAGTTGAATAAAAGCACATTTGTAATAATGTCGACTAGTTTGACCTTTTTATGAGATCTTTCCACATTACTTTGGCCAGAAAGCTCCAACAATAAGTCAGTTGTGAGAGGAAAAGCATGCTAGTCAGACCATCCTGAACAGACTCATACAATGTAATTGCTACTGCAGATAAGACCCTCTCCCATCATCCTTTGTCTCTGAAATTTCAGGTTTGTGCAGTTGACCGTGAGGAGCAAATTAGATGGAAACTGCCAACTGTAGGTTAACAATTTGTTCCAATATCCTCCATGTTATTTTCCAGTTAAACTGGCTTGTGCACAGTTACATGTACTCTGTCTACAAACTAGTCAAAACAGGAAAAAGAAAAGAGTCCTGCAGTCGTATATAGTTAAGAGTTAAGCTTCTCTTTCTAGTATACCTCTAGGGATGTTTCAGCAGCAGGGTTGTTGTACCTGGGGTTGTTGCATAGAGTACACAACAACAATTTTTTAATTTAATCATTTAAAATATTGAGAACCTACTTTTTACAAAATTTAATTATTTAGAAAAACCTACTTTCTAACATCTCAATTAAATGGTTCAAACAAATACTAAAAAAGCTAGATTTCACATGTATGCCACATAACCAACAAAAAGCATTACATAATTATTTTATTAAAGTAAACATTTAACACAATGATGGTTAAAAACAGACTGACAGTCTACCTGTGTCTCCATTTTCTTTTTCTTCTCCTCTTTCTCTCTGTCTCATCTTAGGTGATTGTTGTCCCACGTCTCCATGTTTCATATCCATCATTTCAGATTAAAAGCCTCTGTAATTCCTTGCAATTCCAAATTCATGAAGTTTCGTAAAATTATGAAAAAGCTGATGCAATTATTTTTCAGTGACTGCAAAATGTGTGTAACGGAAGCCTTGTTCAGTCTACGGTCTATACGGCACTTTAATCTTCAGGTTCTTGCTGCAGCTCCTATCCTCGTACTCCTGAGCCAATTAAAGGCTGTGTATTTACTCCTGTAATTGGATAAGCGGCAACGCACAGACGGGGGCTAAGAAAGACAGCCATTGAAGAGTGGACATAGTAGTGAGGTCAGGGAATCCCCCAGTCCATCCTGAGGGGGCTATGAATGAACGGTCCACATCATAATGGAATCCATCCACCCGTCACAACTGGGGAAATCTCACTCAAATATAAACACAACATTTATCAAATACATGAATACATGTAAACTACTGTCTCTACATACAAACAGAATCCCCCGCATAAGACCCCACTTGATACTCTTCCAAATTGGGGGCTATAATGTTCCAAACGGCAACAATAACACTGTCATGATAAAATACTGTGAGCAGATGTGTTGTACCTGTCACCGCTAAATCACAGGCAGTGGAAACATCTCTACTATACTACCTGTTCTTTCACCAACGCTGCAGTCACAGGAGTCCGTGGAATTCATCCTCCGTGAACCATGAATGTCACTGTGATGATCTAAATAATGTTCAGATGGGTTTATCTGAACTAAACAGACCAACAGACGTTTCTATTCTGACAGTTGTACCCCTAGTATGGCTTTCACTTTCTTTTTACCTTACTTTGATGACACACTGATGGCACGAAAAATATGTACACTGTAGAGCAGGGGGGTCAAACATGCGGCCCGGGGGCCAAAACCGGCCCGCCAAAGGGTCTAATGCGGCCAGCAGGATTAATTTATGAAATGCAAAAATTACAAATTCATTTTAGTTCAGGAACCAGATACAGACCGATGACATCTCAAGTAAATTAATGACATAATAATTGATAGGCGTAATATTGTTAAAATTGCACTTACTTTCTTACAAAATTTCAGTTTCTTTCAGGTTATTCACCTCTTTTTTTGTGAAAGGATAGATTGTTTTAATGCTCTAAAAGATGAAAAGTTGTCATTTACAGGGCATTATGCCATTATTTTACTGTTCAGGTCCGCTCAAATTGGGCTGAATGTAGCCCCTGAACTAAAATGAATTTGACACCCCTGCTGTAAAGACATGAGACAACATGTTTTATGAATGAGTTTAAATGAGACTGATCTAATGAAACAACGTTGTCAAGCCAGTTCTTATGTCATTTGCCATGTTATACATACACATACCGTTTGCATGTTATTAAATGCTATTTGATAGAGGGCAAAGTACACCAAGATCTCCGGTTCACATAACCCTAACCCTCAGTGCGCTGTATTTGAATCATTCAGGTTGGACAGGGGGTTAATAATGGCTTATAAATACATACAGATATGCCAGTCAAAAGTGGAGTGTACATGCGAGTCAAGATATCATGTTATTTAAAATAGTGTCACTAACTAGGTTTCCATTCCCCTCAGTAATGCACAAAATGTAAACTGTGCAATAGAAAACTGGTAATAGAAACACAGAAATGTCGCAAAAATGGTCAAAGATCGCAAAATAGTTTTTAATGCTCTCATGAGGCAGTTTTTGAGACATTTTGATATGCAAAAGTGTCATGAAACAAGTTTTGCGCACCTTCACTTGTTGCATGACAAGGCCGGTATCACAAGATATTCAATAACAGAATAATAGAACATTTAATGAACTGTTTGGTTCTTTTGGAAATTCTGGATCCACAACTTGTTGGTGAATTCTGTACAATTCTCTCTCAACAATCCATTCCGCGTAGTTGCTGCCAAAGACTTTGCCTTGGGATGCACCTGCAGAGTGCTGTGAGTTACACATGGACGCATCTCTCTCTCTACGAGAACTATGATGTATCGCAAGATGGGTAGACGGGACTTCACTAGACTCACGTATTAGACCCAAATACTCTTCAATGAAAACACCTATAAGCAGCAATTATACGTTGTTAAAATTGTCCAAATATTGCTTTTATTTTGCACAAAACTAATGAAAACCCAGCTAGTGTTTGTCAGACACATTAAAAAAAAAAAAAAAAAAAAATGCTCACAATTCTGTTGAACTAAGCCAGCATCACTGTTTCTGCACTATTACTGTTTGTACTCTGGTTCTCATCTCATCTTCATCCGGGGCCGGGCTGCAGAGGCAACAGTCTAAGGAGGGATACCTAGACTTCCCTCTCCCCAGACACTTCCTCCAGCTCCTCAGGAAGGACCCCGAGGCCTTCCCAGGCCAGCTGAGAGACAGTCTCTCCAGCGTGTCCTGGGTCTTCCTCAAGGTCTCCTCCCAGTGGGACATGCCCGGAACACCTCCCCAGGGAGGCATCCAAAACAGATGCCCCAGCCACCTCAGCTGACCTCTCTCGATGCAGAGGAGTAGCGGATCTACTCCAACTTCTTCACCTTATCTCTAAGGGTGTGCCCAGCCCCTCTGCAAAGGAAACTCATTTTGGCCACTTGTATATGGGATCTTGTCCTTTCGGTCATGACCCAAAGCTCATGACTAGGTGAGTGTAGGAACGTAGCATGACCAGTAAATCGAAAGCTTCGCCTTTCAGCTCAGCACCTTCACCACGACAGACCGATACAACGACCGCATCACTGAAGATGCCGCACTGATCCTCCTGTCAATCTCACATTCCATCCTTCCCTCAATCGTGAACAAGACCCCAAGATACTCGGAATATGGTTAAATTATGATAAAAAAATATATAAACTAGGATTTTTTTTTTTTTTATTAAACCCCTATAAACACACATATATCATAGGTTGTTAAGAGCAATATATTGATAATCGCAATATCGTCATATCAAGATATTGTTATTGTCAGCCATGTATCACGTATTGTATTGTGAGGTACCCTGAGATCCCAAACCCTAGTCATATAACTGCCAACCATATCGAATTAGACGATATTCCCAAGTAAGGAACTTTAACACAATCCAATTTGAAGCAGTATATTTCAGCAAACTTTGATGTTAAAATGTAGAGTGGTCACATGTGTTAAACAGTCACTGTTGTTGTGGTGTTTGGTAAACAATAGCTGGGTTTCCGCAAAATTAAAGTGATTTCTACACTTCTGACCAAGTATAATTCCTACTTGTAGGTGTTTCCATTGAAGAGGGTTTTGGCTTCTGATGTACAAGTCCTATCTACCCATCACACAAAATGTCGTACTTATGTCGTAAAAGTGTGCGTGTACAATGTGGGGGAGCGTGTCAGTGCATACCTCACAACTGCACTTTGCAGGTGTGCCTGATCGTCCTAAGACAAGACACATAATACATTTCTGGGAGAGAATTGTACAAAATTCACCAACTAGTTGTGGATCCAGAATTTCCAAATGACCTGGCCAACATTTAATGAACTGTTATGTTATTGAACCAGACTTGTCATGCCCGTGACGAGTGAAAATGCACAAAATGTGTTTCCATTACACTTTTGTGCAATACTTCTCTATCAAAAGATAAAAGTGTAAAAAGATTTTCGCAACTTTGACACTTTTTGCGGCATTTCTGTGTTTTCATTACCAGTTTTCTATCATGCAATTTACATTTTTGCACATTTAGGTACACACATGCACAGGGTAATGGAAATCCAGCAAATGATAACTGTGTTGCCTTTCAACAAATACATAAGTCAGGGTTGACAACTGAAAGACCCCAGAAAGGAAGTTACTCTGGGTGTGAAAGGAAAAGGATCTTTCGTCAACAAAATAAGTCTTTCCACAGCTTCTCCTGCACATGAATTGATGAGTTCTCCCTCTTCCACATCCAGTTCATTTCCGTAGTTTCTAGTGCACTGTGTGGATAATGTACTCTGCCACTGCCACAGATGTCTCAGTGGGAACTGCTCTTAATACTCCCTGGTGGACACTGTGCATTTTCTCTACACTAATTTCATTAACTGCAGGCGTGTCACGGCTCAACTACCCCGACATCAATAAAGAGAGCGAGAATGGGAAACTGGGCAGAAACTCACAGTGAATATAATTCTTAATCTGTGCTATATTAAGTTTCATAGTGACACCTTGAATCAATTACTGGTGAATCCATACAGCCACACAAGCTGGTCAAATAAAAACAAAGTAAAGACGGAGATAGAGAAATGAAAAAGGAGAGTTACAAGGAGCCAGATAAGGCTCAACAGAAGTAAAGAGCAGAAGCTCTCACCGGAGGGGAAGCCTCCAGAGGAAGGATCAATGCCAACAAGTGTCATAATGAGTTTGGATGTAGGCCAGATGTCAGGATTATTGCTTGTGTCAGCCAACAGACAGACGAGTGGAACAATAGTCACAAGGGGGCACGTATTTCACAGAGGATGCCCAATGGGAAAAAAACTGGGCCCAGCATGAACTGGCATTGGCTTAGGCATACCGGTCTACCCCAATCTGTCTTTCTTTTATCCCTGACTAAGTGTTCTAGGTTGCAGGCAAACAGTTTTATTTTTTGCTGTTGCTTTTTTTTCTTTTTTTTGAATTTGCATTGCAATGAAAGTATGATAATCAAACCGTGAAGCAGGTTGATGTTGATATCACCATGTTTAATGCACAGAAGTAGGCTGCACAATAAATTGCAAAAATGTCCATATCACGATAACGAAGTGTGCAATATTCATATCACAAAGACGTGCAATAATTTATTTTCTTTTTTTTAATTAACTTTCCGTTTTTCACACCATGAAGTACCAGAGTGGTTTTCTCTACTACTCTAACATGATAGTTTTTCTGGGGGAAAAAATGAAATAATGCTAATGCTGCTGGTTGAATGTAAGTTTAGATGTTACTAATGTTGAAAAGATGTGAATATTTTCAGAACACAGCTTTATCCAAGGCTTGAACACTTACATTTAAAGCTTTTATTTTTATTTGCTGTATTTACCAAACCAGGCATCAACGGAAAATTGCTTAGTTAAAGCACTTCAGTAATTAATAAATGACGGATGTCTATCCATATGTCATTTACACATAGTTAGATGTGAATAAAATGACCAAATATTTGACTGTGTCTGTGTCTGAAGGTCTTTGGTAACAGCATCATCAGGTTCTACCACAGAATAGTGTCACTGATTGGACTAGTACAGTATTTTGTCTTAAATTATAAATAATTGAGTCAACATACAAACAATTGTCTCATTTTCACATTGTTAAGGAACATTGGCATTTCTTCAGGTGAAATAGAAATATCACAATATTATCATTATCAACTGATTTTGTTTTTTCAAATTGATGATTGTGCTGTGTGGAAAAGATCGCTCCACATTTGTACATTTTTTTTTTTTGTATTTTGTTTTTTTATCTCTCTTATTTAGTTGTTTACCTTTTTTTCCAATGTTTAAATATAAAACTAAAATATTTTTGGCATTTAGGGCAGACAGTGAGGCATGATATATGTACAAATGATATCCTGAATGCGAATGTCTGATTGTGAATGTCAAGAAAAAACTAAATTCCAAAAATTTATACTATCGTTATCGCAATACTGCACACTCATATCGCATAGCACAAGTTTTGCCAATATCATGCAGTCTGACACAGAAGGATATCGGGTTTTTTTTTTGGAATGTTTATATCCTGAGGTGGTAGGACATCTACTGCTGTGGTCAGATTTTTAAAAACACTCTCTAAATCAAAACAAGTTCATCTGATTGTATACATTTATTTCAAATACCCATGTGCACCAATACCCTGAGATGGATCAGTACATCTTTGTGCATTTTAATTGTTGGCTGGTAAATCATAATGAAATCAAGTTGCGAGGCTGGTGAAAGGTTACAACTCTAATATTTACATGTTTAGTAGGGTCTGTAAATATCTACTAGAATCCTGTTGAGACGAGTAAAAAAAAATTAACCAAAGTTTCTATTTGTACAACGTTATTAGGGAATTTCATGTAAACACAAAACAGTTCAAAGACAAATCCATCCTCTGCAGATTTACGATACACCACATGGTAATGTATAGCTCAAGTCACATAGAAGTGGTGAGGTGGAAAATGGTTGCTATCATGACTGTCAACACAAGCAAGATTAAATGCATCTAATGGCAGCAATGACGGCAACTACAGCGACCTGATACTCAAGCATCAGTAAGTACAGCAAGTCACCGTTAAGGTCAGGGTTAAAGGCCGCAAAGAACAACAGAAAACACTAAATTAACCTGAATTTTAAAGTAGCGCAGCTATATTGTCAGAGGAGCAACATAAAAACCTGTTTTTAATAACAGGATTATTATTGTAGAGGAGATATTTTTAGCGATCTAAATAATTCAGTTTGATCTAAATCCATCTTTTATAATAAATTATTAACAATACCAGGTGATACGCTTCCTTTTACAGATATTGGTCGACACCTACCGTGGCTCTGATTACACTGGGATGAATCATTCAACTCCATGACTAAGACTTCTTCGGTAAAGCCCATCAGTCGATTCCTAGGAGTATTAATGTCCATCTGAGGCCGATCAGAACGTAAAAAGCCTTTTTGTTCTTCCAGAAATAGCTCCAGACCGAGTCCAGCCTAACTGCAACGCAAACAAGCACTAATGAGCCTGAGAGAGTTGTAGCGTGGTCAATAAAATGCAGATGAGAAGGCACGTGATCTGGCCACAAGATTCATTCAATAATCCCAGGGTGTGGGGCAGCTTGGGTTTACTGACATTGACGTCTAACACTGACACAAAGAGAAGCCAAACCCCGTTCAGGAGTGTCTGCGAAGAAAACCTGCATCAAACAACAGCGGGGAAATGACAACTTTTGCTTCTGCCGAGATGACTGTTATACACAGACGCATGGCACCTGTAAGCCTGGGTGATAAAATGATAATGATATGCAACACATTCAATAGTTCGGGAGTTTCACTTGCATGTATTCTATGTAAACCACCATAGAGGACATAAGAACAAACTCATAGTGCTTCCTCCCTGCTCATAAAGAGATAATCATATCCACTAATAATGCAGCATGCAACAAATGGCACGGAAACAGTCAATGAAATATTTATATCTGCCAGTGAAACATGAGTGACAAACCCTTTATAAGTCACACAGCTGCAGCATATGGACGCTTCACTAGCACACATCAGCGAGACTTGGTAAGTTTTAGCGAGTTGTGTTTCATGACAAGTGCAATAAAAACCAGGATGAAAAAAAACAACTGCAACGCCATCGAGAAAAAGAAGAAGCCAATGGCACAAATAACGACATTATTAAAAGCACTCAACAAACCTGTTGCCTTCACCTCAGACTGAATAAATGTGGCATCTGACATTACTGATTAGTGTTTTGTCAAATCTACTTGATTTATTAGTGTGTCTTGATAAGTACAGTGCTTGGATTCAACAGTTGGTTGTGTTTGCTCTCTATAATCTTCATGTTTTGTGTGTTTCAGTGTGTAGAGTGGTGTCTGTGCAGAACTGGACTGTGTCAGGATTCTTCTGCATGCTACTGCTGAAAGGGAAGTGTTCCTCTGGACTCGTAAAATCTGACTTGAAGGGATGGACCTCATAGCCGAATTTTTACTGGGTACAAAAATATTTTACAACCAATTATGAACTAATGTACAACTTTATATACCATACGAGCAGTGAAAATTTGAAGTTATCATAGCTGGTCCACTAAAAATGGATTTAAAACAACTGAACATGGAAAAATTGTCAAAATTAGCAATATTTAAACATACAGACATTGGGGAGTTCTTGAGGACAGAGGTAGAGTGGATGTTGTTTTAGTGATTTTTAATGAGGTCACTCAACTTTTTGACGAAATCCACAGACACGAATTATTTGGAAATGGCTACTGCTACAGTACTGTGGCACAAAATATCGGTTTGTCTATCACCACAGAGTCAATCAAATGATCTGAATTCTGCATTCTGAACGTTGTCCCAGCGGCTGATTTAAAACTTGGGCAAATTCGTCATGAGGCAAAACAGTGGGCATGTTTCATGTTGTTTGCCTGCATGCTGAAACTGAAAGAGTGAATAGGTGTCTTTTCCTGTAACCAGACACGCACATGGCATGTGCGATGTTTATTGCCACAATACTGTGACAGCAGGGGGACAGGTCACCAATCTACATATGATATAACAAGGACAATGACTGGCATTGTGGTAATAGACAAATGAGAAAGTAGTCCCACAATACTGAAGCAACAGCCATTTCAGAATGGATTTAACTAGGTCTTAACATAATAGAAATGGAGGAGATCTTAAATTTAGAAATCAATTTTGCCTGCTAAATTAACCAGCCCTATTAGTCACAGCGTACAGAAAAACACCAGAATGTCAGGTAAAATCATCCATATTTGTTGTCCTTAAAGTAATTTGTTTTATGTTGGCATTAGTATATATGGAACTAACTGCAGATGTGCCGTTTCTATCTGCTCCTCACCACCAAAGACACATCTGAACATGATTCATTTATGTCAGATTAATATTTCAGGAGACACAGCAGCCATAGTCTATTCATGGAAGGAGGAGGCCCCTCCCCAGTGTCTGTCTGTGAATGGAGGAAAAAAAGGGCTGGAGGTGGATATACAGTATGAAGATGCTGCTTCAGTCTAAGCAACAGCAACATCCATAAGTCGCTTATCAGATCACAGTGCTGTAACCAGCACTCACAACAACAACAGGGCAGCTGCAGAATTAATCCCCCTCCCTGTCATGCCCTGTCTGGCTCCCCATAGGCTCAGGCGGCTTCGGCGGGGAGGGCCGTCGAGGGACAACACGGGCAGCTGGGGCTTGCTGTGACATCACAGGACTGGCCCGGCTTAGTTCAGTGAAGATCTGCAGAGACGCAAACCTTTCCACTGAGTACGACTTTGTGAATAGTAGAGAGGCAACAGCACACGGTCTCCAAAGGATGTTTAAACAGAGCTGAAAACAGGACATTGGCCCCGTGAATGCCACTCAATCGGGCATACGCCTACGTCAGCGTTGTTCTGGACCCAACATCATTTACCTGCTGCTTTCCCTCATCAGGTCTAGAAGGTGTGACTGTTACATCACCACTGGTTTTACTGCCACATTTACAGAGGCTTTCTCCACATTTTTCTATTATGTTGAGGTTCTTTCCAAACTGATCAGGTAAAAAAATCTTTTAAGTGTCAACAAATTAAATTATAATTTTAGAGTATATAGAGAAATGACAAATATTTGATGGTTCCACCTTAAATGTGATCTAGAGCTGCAACATTTTCCATTGTCAAATAATCCGTTTACCATTTCCCAGATTTATTAATTATGTGGTAAAGAATATATTAGAACTACTCAAAAACTGTTGATCAGTTTTACCCACAAGCAACATCTTGTTAACCTATTACCAAAAAATATTCAGTTTACAGTCAAGAGGAATAAAGAAACACTAAAGAGCAGGAGGCTCATTATTACTAAAGGGGCGTTCGTTGAAAAAAAGGTCAAGAACCACTGCGGTAGACAAACATGGAGTCAACAAGAACTCAACCTCTGACCTTTGGGTATATCTAAAAAGCACCACAAATCAGAAAATAATAAGTAGACATAACCTTTAGTCTTAAAGGGGTGACATTTTACTAAACATTTTTACATTTTTCTTAGCCTTAGGTTTATTACCTCCGCCAAGGAGGTTATGTTTTTGCCAGCGTTTATCTGTTTGTCTGTCTGTCTGTCTGTCTGTCTGTGTACAAAACAACTCAAAAAGTTATGGACGGATTTCGATGAAATTTTCAGGAT
>JAPTGZ010000002.1:13596343-13606971 GCA_029814645.1 Fowleria isostigma | reverse complement strand
AGGTACTCCACTTATTGAAATATAGTGACTCAAAATGTGCTAAACCATATGGTTGAGCAAGCAGTTAAAGGGTTAAAAAAAAAACAAAGAAACATCATATGGACAAGTATATAAGACTCTACACAAAGAAGGGTTCAAAAAGAACTGATGAAATAAGAACAAGCAGAACCATATGTTGTATAAGTCACCATTACTCATTATATATAATTAAGCTGTTGTGACAATAACATGTGGTCGAGTCTGTAAGATTAGATTTGGAAGACGATCAGATCAGGCGGACTGTCGCCAAAGCACTTTCAACATGAATAAAGTAGAAAAGTCCCAAACCCACAATAGTCCCAAACATGTTTTGGTGTTGTCAAGGTAACACAAAATATGTAACAAAGTTGAAGAAAGTTCAAGTAATGAAGAGATCATCCCATCTCATCTTCTGTTTGCGGGGTTTTTCCAACAGATGATTATGAGGCGGCACCTCCATCAGATTCTGTTACCTCCATTTCTTAACAAAACTGCATGAAAACATATTTTGTAAGAGATTTTGTAATACTTTTACTGGTGTGGAAAGGAGGATTTTTAAACCCTCTTGATGTAGGACAAACCATTGGTTTACAGAACTGAATTTCTTTTTTACTAAAGACTCCAACAAATTGTGCCGTTTTTTTCTAAACTGCAAGTGTGTTGGATTAATGGTTTAATGTTGGTTTAATTGGTTTAACAGATTTAATGTGATTATTAATATTTTTTTGTTTATAAGATACAGTCATGGAAAAAAAACAAATATTGGTCCTCCCTACAATTTCTTGTTCATTTTAATGCCTGATACAACTACAGATACATTTGTTTGGACAAATATAATAATAACAACAAAAATAGCTCATAGTATATTAATTTAAGAGCTGATATCTATCCATTTTCCATGGTTTTCTTGATAATAACCAAAATCACATGTTATTACATTAATATCTGACATTGTACTGACAAAAACAATGCTTTTTAGACATTCCATGTTTTCTGTCTGTTTTAGTCACATGATACACACACAGGAGTTAGTACTTGATTACAAAAACCATTGTTTTTGATGATGTTTGATGGTTTAACAATTTTTTCTGCAATTTTACTTGTCTTACAAATAATTTTGACTTGAGCCAGGGGAAGGCACTGTACAGATGAACAGAATAGTACCATCTCCATCTTTGACTGACATTTTTTTTTTTTTCTTCCCACCCCTTTTCGGGCATGTAAATGAAACTATTGTGCTGGTTTTCTGTCAAAGATTGCCTTTATTGTTGATTTTTGTATTATTATTATTATCATTATTACAATTATCATTATTTATTTTTTATTATTATGTTTTACTTTTTCACATACACTGGTCAACATAAATGAGTACACTCCAACAGATTTGTCACCAAACCTTTAGTTTTCTTTCAGAATCTATATCTATATGACACTATACAACATATCATGTTCTCAGTTCAGGAAATGTTCTATAAAACTCCAATTTTTCTGAAACTGTACTTATGTTCATTGAGATATTGATTAAAATCTTACTTTTCAAAGGGGGGTGTACTCATTTATGCTGAGCACTGTATACGTTAGATTTTATTGCATGTTCGGAATAAATCACTAAATCAAATTAAAATGTCTGGAGTGGGTTTTGTGATTAGACTTTAAGATGGAGATTAGGACTGGGCCTAAAGTGCCTGACAGAGAAGCTGCCAACCAACCCAATTCAGCAAAACAATGTTTACCAAACTTTGTCTAATTCTTCAGTGTATGTTCTGCCAAGACAGCAGTGGCAAATATTAGGGTGAACAAACACAAGAATCACAACAGAACCACAGACAAAAACAGCTTTAACATGTATAAGTGTCTGAAATCACAAACAAAAACCAAAAACACAATGTTGCCTTAAAGGTGACCTAAATGTTATTTTATTGGAGGTATGCCTACAGTAAACCGGTTTATCTAGTGTATAGGGACTGGGGTATAGGTATTGGCTTTCAACAATGCAGAATGCAGATGTCACACATATTTGTCATTATATATGATAAAAATTTAAAGGAAGTTCCTCAAGATTGTAGAAGTGTGTACAAGGCAAAACTGATTAAATATCACCAACTACTCCTTGTACATAAAAAAATATAGTAAAATGTGTTTCCATAAATGTATTTCATACACATTTTAAAGTTTCCATTGGAAAATCTATGGAAATGGTAACATTTTTAAAAAACTCCAAATATTTTTTTTTTTTTTTTAAGTTGTTTTGGCTGTTTGTTGGTGAAAAAGAAAATGTACAAGGTGGAGATGGAAATATACTTTTCCATTAACCCATAAGGACCCAGTGTGACTTTTTTGGCAGTTCCCAAATTAATTTCTCTTCTATTCAACTTTTACTAAGTGATTTATCACTGTTTTTCCAGTCAAAATCATCTATTTTTCTACGTTTAATTGACTGATCATGTAGATGTTCATAAAAGCTCAGAGTAAAGTCAAATGTTATTGTACAAAACCGAAATAACTGAACAAAAGGGACTTTTTTTCTAGTCTAATCAATCATTAACTGAACGTAAACCCAGTGTGTCCATCCTCTGTCACTGATCCAACTCCATGGGTTTTACTGGTGAATCAATGTTGTAGAAGATGACAGTGTTTCCATGGTAACAAGCCTTTGAACATCCAAATGGGTCATATTTGACGACTGTGAAAAGATACCAAACTGTATGTTACATCAATCATTGACATGTATCGATAGGATTAATGGATCAACAGTTTAGATCAGTTGATGCTTTTTGTTGATGTTTGGGTCTTTATGGGTAAAATTCTGATGAAGCAAACATTTATTTAATAACGGGCAAGTTTGTCTTCTCTTGTATTCTGATAAGGTGTGACTGAAGAGGAAATCACAGTATGCTTTTGCTTTATCTGTGAAAAAAGACATCATTTACGTAAAAAAACAACAATGCTTCTGCTTCTTCTACTCCGTTTATCAGTACTGTACATTATGTAGCCTACAGCGCCACCTGCTGGCAGTACCACCCAGACTAGATTACACGTTCAAGTATATTATGTATTTTCATGATGCTGAGATTGAATCCGTTTGCCTGAGATTCATTTGACATTTGATGGAAACATAGCCACACTAACCCAGGATGAGGACAGGCTTTGAACGGTCATGTCTCAATTAGTGGAAGGATTACATTATCATCGCCAGGTGAAGAGTAATACATCAGCCGTGCAGGTCATTGGATTTCAGGACTCGCAGGTGAAAGGATTTGGTCAATCATCAAACCACCAATTGATTTTCCCCCTCTTTGTTTGGAGAACTTGGCAAAAGGCAGAGGGAAATTTCCCTCCCTCGGCATCCTGATTGAATGTAATTTTATCTTCATGCAGCAAGCACACATGCCACCTGTTCTCTATTTTCTTGGGTTGACATTTGGGGATATGAGATACATTTATAAAATACTTGTGAAAAAAAAAAAATACAGCAATAGTATAGAAAGCTGCAGAGTCTAGCTGAAAAGAATGTGGTTCCAGGGTTCAATTAAGTCAACCTTTATTCATTTTACTACCTTCCTTCAACACACTCAGCTGCCTCCCTGTAAATATCAGGTTCAACATCTCCTTAGAAGAGCCCTCATCTTAATTAAAATATCATTAATGTGTGTTTTGTTGTTCACTGACCTGGAACAGGAGTGTGTTCAGCACCATAACATCACTACCTGGGGAGCGACCCACACATGGTTTCAATATGCAGCAGCCCCAGTGTTTTAATAAAAGGCACCGCAGAAAGCAGAGTTTTCAGTTGTATTGTAATGTGAAACTTGAGTGATCGCACATGTCGCAGAGCTTTGATTTGAACCACATGCAGTATGTACACAGAACATTTTCTTGTGTTTCTGGAGAGCTGAAGCGTCATTCAGCACAAGGGTGATAATGTTTTCTTACAAGCAGAGTAACATTAAAACATTTCTCAAGAGGCAGTTTTAGGGAGTAACTAGCCATGTGCAGCAATGTTTCGTAACTACAAAATAAATCCAAATTATCTAAAGGGGGAGACAGTGTTACCTCACAGGGAGTGGGCCTTTTGGTGTTGATCTTGCATGTTCTCCTGGTGTCTGATTGGGTTTTTTCTGGGTACTCCAGCTTCCTTCAACCGTCCAAAGATATACAACTTAATACTGATCGAAATCACTCACAGGTGTGAATGTGAGAGTGAATAGTTTATCTGTATATAGTCACGGAAAAAATACTAACAGTCATCAAAAACAATGGTTATGCAATCTAGTACTAACTCCTGTGTGTATCATGTGACCAAAACAGACAGAACAGAATATAAGGAATGCCTAAAAGGACTGTTTTTATTAGTACAATACCAAAGATAATAACATAAGAACTGATGTGATTTTGATTATTATCAAGAAAACCATGGGAAATTGATAGATATCAGCTCTGAAATTAAACTCTTATGAGCTATTTTTGTTGTTATCATTGTATTTGTCCAAACAAATGTACATTCAGTTGTGCCAGGCATTAAAATGAACAAGAATTTGAAGAAAACGTAGTCTAATATATATTTTTTTTTCCACAACTGTATTTCAACCCTGTGATGAACTGGTGACGTCTCTCTGTCGTCTGCTGGTTGGCACCCTAGCAACCTTTATGAGGACTAAATGAATGAATGAATGAATGAATGGTCCCTTTTACACAGCACTTCTGTTCTGGGAATATATCACCTTTATTCCAGAATAATGTCAATAGCTGGGTTTCCAGCTATTTCCAGCTTGGTTTCCAGAAATGTGCAAAATGTAAATTGCACAATAGAAAACTAGTAATGTAAACAGAAATGTCGCAAAAACTGTCAAAGATCACAAAAAAGTTTTTATGCTCTCATGAGGCAATTTTTGAGATGTTTCGATGTAGAAGTATTGCACAAAAGTGTCATGGAAACACATTTTGCGCTTCTTCACTAATCACAGGCATGACAAGTCCAGTACCATGAGAGGTTCAATACCAGAACAGTTCATTAAATTTTGCCTGGGTCAGTTGGTAATTTGGGAGGATCCACAACTTGTTGGTAAAATCTGTACAATTCTGTCTCATAAATCCATTCTGTGAGGACGCTGCCAAGGACTTTACCTTGGGACCTGCCTGCAGAGTGTTGTGAGTTACGCATGGACACACCTCTCTCTCTCTGTGAGAACTACGACATATCGCGAGATGGATAGATGGGACTTCACTAGACTCACACATCAGAAGCCAAACACTCTTCAATGGAAACGGCTACAACTTTTTTGAATTTGTAGAAATATTATATACTTTTATTTGTGCAAAACTGTAATGGAAACCCAGCTAGTGTGTAAATGAAATGGTGGATCATTTAGTCCCACCTCTGTCATGGCTCTGTAGTGCCTCTGGAGGTGGAAACAGAGCCCTGAAAAAGGCGGGATCATAAATCCAGAACACTATGTTAAAGGAACACTTCCTGTTCCATAACCAAGGTCTGACATTTTGATGACATATAGCGTGTGCAACCGGTGCATACAGTAAACAAACATATCAACGTGACCAGAAAGATGTGACACCAAAATCTGCAAGCTGTTGTCACTGTGGTGGAGGACTCTATCCATGCTAACATTTGTGGAACAGTGAAAGATGGGCCGGCTCTGGAGAGGTTAGCTAAGAAGCTATGTTTGGGGTATTTCTGAGGCACGAGTTAAACGTCACACGATACTCTGCACTGAGTCACTGCTTCTTTGCTTCCGGAATGCAGGTCTGCTGTGTAAAAGCCCAGCCTGTCTCACCTCTATTACTCCTTTTGCTTGGCTGAGGAAATCGGTCAGTGGTGGAAAAAAAGGCGGAATCACCATTTCACCTTTGTTCAGGGATCTCTGTGTAAAAGTGGCTAATGAATGCCTAAGAAAATAAATAAGTGTATTACGGTTAGAACTAGAAACTCACACACCCACAGGACCAATAGATCACAATTCTCATTCCATAATTTCATCAATTGAAATTGTATTTCCTTTTTTTTTTTTTTTTTTTTTCATTTCCATCCACCTTTTATTTTAACTGACTGTTTCCATGGTAACCAAAAAGTCTAACATCTGATTGTCAAATGTATATACTATATAAGCCTCTGAAAAGACTCTCTAATCTGCCATCTGCATGTTGAACCCCTTTTTCCACCAACATTCGCAGGAAATTTTATTACCAGCAGTTTATTTTTACCTAGGTAAAAGAATTCCTGGTAATCTCTATGGTTTGTGTTTCTACTGCACCTCAAAGTTCCTGGAATTGTTTTCAAATCAGACTTGGCTGGATTTCTTTTGAGCATATTCAGGATTTGCTCAGTGAGATCCTGTGCATTTGCTGACTGTGCTCTTCAGTGTATTCAGGTAACAGACAGATGATGTTCAAAATGATCAAAATACAAAAAAGGGAAGTTTGTGGAAATGGAAAAGAAATAGGTTTAGAGCTGCACATTGGCTGAAACACTGTGGGTTAAGTGAAGAATGCAAGTGTGTTCTAACTATAAGCATTCTCCAGTGCACAGCCCCACCCTCAAGAATTCTGGGAAACTGAGGGCATTTTTACACTGGGTATCTGAGTCCATATCCAAGTCTATTAGACCCTCAAAGTCCACTTAATTTTTTCAGTATGAATGTAAATGTTCCATGTACGAGTTCTGTACCAGAGTCCAGCTGAGAAGGTAGACCTGGGTACGGACTGCATGGATTCCAGTACAGAATATTGCAGTATGAAAAGAATCTGTACCTGAGATGTAACCTAATCACCATGAGACCAGAGACGGTGCTCCTGTTGTCTCCTGAAAAAGCCTCAGATCCACACGGCATGGACTCACCTTATCAACAGAACCACTCAGTATATCAAGGACAACAATGGTCACTCTTCTTCACTTTGCCTCAAACAGGTTAACAGAAACAAAAGCATTGTCTGTGAACACAACAGTCGTTCAGTTGATGATGTAAAGGTTTGTCATTGTCCACATTAGTTAGATTGCTACAGAATTCCCTCCACATCGCCACCTACTGTTTCAGCCCTGTAACACCCACTCGTACTCGGGCAAGGGCCATGAGACGTGTTTGTGAACGCAACATCTGCAGGAAAGGTGTTAGCGTATCCAGGTGCAGCACAGATCTGGATACCCAATCTGAAAACACATTGAAACAATGTTCAACTTCAGATGCTGTTGAAAACAGAGCAATCCGCTGCCTTCTTGGGTTCATAAGTTTGTTCCAGTTTTGGCAGCGCAAGGTGACATGGGCTGGGTTCCTGATTCAATTCATAGAAAATGCAAAATGCTTAGGTTATGGAACAGAATTATGAATAAGCCTGAAAATCGAATAACCAAAAAGTATTTGGCTGGAGTGCGACAAGATCCCCTTGGGCGGCGGAGATTAAAGCTGACTTTACGGAAGCACAAGTTCAATATATATTCCACAACAACCTCTCATGTAACATTAACAAGGTCAGAGCTAACAATGTCTGCTTTCCAAGAAAAATGGGTGAATGGGATCCTGGCTAAACCAAAGCTACAAACATACATTCAACTAAAAAAAACATAAAACAAACTTTTATGTTAACACAAACTTCACCAGGAACCAAAGGTCCATAATCATTCAGCTGTGTACAGGGATCCTTCCCTTGGCCTTTGAAACTGGGAGATTTACCCAAACCCCAGAAAAAAACAGACTTTGTGGATTGTATAATTTGGGGGAAGTGGAAAATGAATCACATTTTCTTTTATATCGTCCTATATACTGTTTATATATATGATGAACTGAGAGCCTCTTTGTTTAATGAGTTGTTTATCCAAACCCTGATGATAAGATGAAATGGTTGTTTAGTTCAAATGTATATAAATTAGCATAATTTGTTTGTAAAGCCTGGAAAAAGCGGCAGATGTGTTTGTTTAAATAGGTCAGTACATTGTTGTGTTTATACTGTACCTACTGTCTGGTATTGTTAATTATATTTTTAGTGTCTATTAAGCCAATGAAAGGGCTGGGTATATTTGTAGGCAAGACAAAATAATAAAAAGTTCATTCATTAAAAAGTCTGGGAACTTTTGTCAGGGAAAGTTTAAGGTGATTGGCACGAGTCAATTTTCTTTTAACTTAAAAACCCACAAAAGACAAACCAAACTCTGGTTTAATGATGAATTTTCACACTTTTGTTTACCACCAAGGGGGGTGGGGGAGTGGCTGGAGGGTAGTCACTGGGAACATCACCACTCAATGTCACCAAGAATTACATGCTAGAACTTCTGAGTTGTATGTTAGCTTGATGCTCTTCGGTTTTAAAGAAAGTGAAAAACCCTTTTAAAACCAGTGGGATCTGCTTTAGCATGTTGTCCGTGCTCTATTTCTCCAACATGATTAATGAAAGCTGAAGTAGTTTTTCTGTAATCTGGCTGACAGATGGTCAGACAGACCAACAAACAGCAGCAATCATATAACCTCGCTACCACAGGTAATCAAAATGTTGGCGACTGCATACAAATATATTCTACATATAAAGGCATACATGTTAAATATACCATTAGGCTGCATCTTTTCACCACTTCGTACCATCCAAGGATAGGGTGACTTATAAAGAGCTGCTTCTACCTCCAGACAGGTTCCATTCATTTAGCTGTGTGCACTCCATCAATGCAGTATGACTGTTGTTTTGATTGGTTCTCTTGATTGAATTTTCATGGCCTCTCATCTCTTAATCAAATCAGTGCAAATCATTTCTCTAAGAAACTTGAGTCTACAGCGTCTGGCTATGACTACCTAACTACAGGTGACCACATCTTTGGACAAAATGCTGGAAATTTCAGTACATTATTCACCCATTAACCCATAAAGACCCAGTGCTACTTTTGTGTCAGTTCCCAAATTAATTTTTCCTCTCTTTTTGGACCTTTTTAAGTGATTTATCACCATTTATCCTAATATTGTGTCCATTTTGCTTTTTTTTTTTTTTTGGTGAAAATCTGGTATTTTCCTATATTTATGCTATTGATTGTGTACTTTAATCATGATGCTGAGATTACATTTGGAAGTTATCATACCAAAAACAAAAAAAATGAGAAAAAAGGAACCTTTTCAGTAAAATCTATAATTAATTGAACATAAACTAAATGTGTCCATCCACTGCCATTGATCCATGGGTTTTTCTAGTGAATCAGTGTTGGAGAAGATGATGGCGTTTTCCACATTCACTAAGATATCTGAGGACCATGAAAAGATGAATAACTGCATTTTACACCAATTATTTACATGTATTGAAAGGATTAGTGGATCTAAGCTTATTAAACATTTTGGATCAGTTGATGCTTTTGATCACTGGTGGATATTTGGGTTTTTATGGATTAATACAACTTTGACAGTAAACATTGTTGAGTACTGTAGGAATAAGTCAAGTTTTTATTGTTCCAAGAGGAGAACTTTATAATGCAGTGGCAGCAATAACACAAAATGATACAACACAATAGTAAAAATACATCAAAAAGATAGGTAAAGTCTGATAAGATTAGAAAGTTAAAAATAGATACAGATAAAGAAAAGAATGGAAAGGATAGATAAAGAAATAAAAGTAACAAGTTAAATATTGAAAGAGAAAAGGGGTTTCCGTTGCCTGTTTATGGCCTTTAGGACTTTTTTCTGCCCAGTTTAATTTAGAAATGAAATCAAAATGTTATTGAATACAATAAATTTAAACCAGCAGGAGTTGGAATCACACCTTCCTGTTGTAAAAGACTTAATACACTGTACAAAGTGGTGATTTCATTCTATTTCATACGCCACAAATATGAACAAATGAAGCCATGTTTCACACGGTGCATATACTGTTTTTTCTTTTTTTTAGATCTTTTTTAATAAGTGCCCTGTCTTTTATACATACTGTCCTTTTTCAACTCATTTTGCTCATATGTGCCTTAAATTGCCCATGGGGACAAATTAAAGCAAGCAAAGCAAACAAGTTAAAGCAAAGTTAGACGAGTTATCATTATGTTGATCGCTGGACAATCGCTGGCTTTTCTGCTTCTGTCCATAATCATATACTTTAAATAGACTTAATGTCATCTAAAATTAACATTTCTTTGCAACATACTATAGCAAACTATTACAGAATCAAAAACAAATTAATTTGATTAAAAACAAAGTCTCCATTTTGAATGTCTGGGGTCGGCAGAAATTTGTGATGTTAAAATTAGGTAATTACTTTTTTATTTTTATTAATTTATTTTTTGTTTATTGATAATTTCTTTTTGTTTTTTTTCCTATTCCTGTATCTTCTTGTCTTTCTTAATGGTGGGTGGGAAGGGATATTGGTTGATTATGGTTCATTCATAGATGATGTTCTGACTCAGACTGGAATCACTGTTGTTCTCAATATACACTGTGTCAGACAATTCTCCTGTCTCCTGAACAAGCGTTAAAAGTTCATATATGACTGTTATCATGTGTGACCAGGCATTGTGCACTTTATTATCATTACTACTGACACTTGATCCATTATGCTGCTACACACTGTCACTACCCTGTTTTTATTATTGTATATTGTGTCACTATATATATATAGATAGATTGTAGTTTTGCACTCCCAGTTTT